>JAUZST010004336.1:0-16391 GCA_034779995.1 Parotocinclus haroldoi | reverse complement strand
GTGTGGAGTCTGCATGTCCTCCCCGTGTCTGCGTGGGTTTACTCGGGGTACTCCGGTTTCCTCCCACAGTCCAAAGAGATGTCGGTAATTGGTGTCTCTAAAAGTGTCCCTTAGTCTGTGACTCTGTGTGTGTGTGTGTGTGTGTGTGTGTGTGTGTGTGTGTGCGCCCTACGATGGATTGGCGCCCCGTCTAGGGTTGTTCCTGCCCTTGCGCCCACCGGCTGGCCCGTGACCGCGTGTGGATTAAGCGGAATGCTTATGACTGAACGAAGGAACGATCCATCCGGTCCTAACAGAAGCTGATGAGCACAAGAGACAAAGTGTGTTGTGTTGTTTTCTTAACCTGTCCCAATTAGCAGGACACGTCACAGCAGGCTTCGTCTCGTTACACAACACTACTTTTTTTCTCTGTCTGGTTGCTCGATTCGAGTGATTACGCAAGCCTTAGACTTTTTAAGAGAAGAGTCCCACCAGGACTTTAGAGGCGCTAGAAACGGTCCGACGTCATTAGAAACGTTCGAGGCTTCATTTCCAAACAAAGAGTGCACAAGCAGCGACAGGAGACAAAATACAGGCACCACCAGGTTCACTATGGCGTTAGATTTAACTGCTTAAACGTGGACCATCCTCACTCAGGCCGAGGCGGTTTGACTTTAAACAGACGGACGTTGCTGAAAAGGCCATGTCGGACATCGGTTGCCGCAAAAGACTAACTCGTTTCACCCTCTGCTAACTAACTACCGGGCCGAGGTAGCAGCACAAAAACACACTCAGCAAACCTCAGAGCGAAAAAATTAAAAATAAAAATAGGCGTCAGATTGAGGAGGCTGATAGAGAGGGGTTCAAACGACCCCCTTTTAAATCCTTTAGATCCAAGAAATGCACCATCAAATCACTTAATTTAGTCGTTTAATCGATCAATACAGCTGTAATTCTTTGATTGATCCATTTTCGGACAAAAAAAAAAAAGGAAGGAGGATGATGAGCTTCACCGTCTCAGAAAACAACAAAAAAAATAGATGAAAAGCTGATTTTCGCGGACGAGAAAAAGGAACGCGCGTAGATTAACGCCGACGGACCACGAGGCTGCAAAAACTCGGAGCCTGATCTAATTTCCGTGTTCGATTCAGGCTGACCAATCAGAGCTCGGTTGCCGGGCAGAACAGCTCACCCTGCCAGCAGCTTATAGGACATGGTTAAAAAACATGGATATTAAAGAAATGACGTGGCGGAATGAAGCTGAAAAGCGGGAGAATTAATGCGAAACCTCAGCGAAGCATCGAGAGAAGAAAAACGTAAAAGGAACGAAAAAAAAAAAAGCGTTTAGTATTAAAGACAAAAAAAAAAAAAAAAAAAAAAAAAAAAAACTTCTCACGAAGTGTCCAAAAGCTTTTTTTTTACGCGTTTTTTTTTTTTTTTTTCAAACACTGTTCATTAGTAATTATTAGTACCAGAACGACTATTTGAATTAATATAAGCACTAAATGTGAACATTTAATAAACATAAGGGAGCCGCTTCATGAGGGGCGGGGAGTTCTGCTCGAAAAGAGGGTGGATAAAATAACCTGAAACATCCCGTTTGGCATCGTAGATGGCGCCGTTACACGCGAGCTCGAATTAAATTACGGTCGTCGGACTGAAGTGCATTAAAAAAAAAAAGGTCCCGTGTCTCACAGCCTTTAGTCCCTAGAACTGTTTGCTGCCTTTAAAGTGCAGAAACGCAAAAATCCAACAACCAGGTAAATACGATGAGGTCCGCCTGCGTGACTTAAGGCTTGTAGCCCCGCCCACCGCCCACCTGCCGAGGGAAGCAACAGGTACGAAGCAGCACCCATTTATCGTGCTGCAGGATGAGCTAGCGTACATTGTTTTAATAAACAAACAGGGATTATAAGGTCAGAAATGGACTGCAATTGCACCTGAAAAGGTGCCAAACTATTTTGTCCGGCCCATTTTTGGAGTCTTGCGCAAACTTGCTTTATAAACATCCGACCCTCGCGCCTTAACGGCTGTTTCAACACTAGGGTCACTAGCGAACATAAACAGGGCGCAGAAGCATTTAGAAACGCTACATAATGTGAAAATTATTCGAGGAGATGGAAAGAATTTCCTGCTGTAATGTGAAGGATCTGGCGCCCACGGCTCGCTGGTAATCGTTTACAAATGATTTTCTACTTTTCACATGGCAGAGGTTTTCAAATGCTAGTTATTTAGTTATAATGCTAGTTAGTTATTTACGTTTCAGGGACCCTGCTTTTTAGGTTTGATTTGAATTTGATTGGACGCAAAAAGTACGTCCAAAACAAACCAATCCCCTTTCATAGCGCTTAAAACACGACACGCTTTTCTGCACCACATTTCCCAGCACCTCTCTACATCACGCACTGCCGACTTCCTCATCAGAGCACGGTCTATAGTACACTGCATTGGACTTGAGTGTGAACATACAAAATTCAGAGTATGTTTTTTTTGATAAATGTGTGTGCATGCTTATTCTTGAACCATCGTATCGTAAAATACGGAGTACCTGAAATGGACTACGGCACTGAAAGATTTTTTTTTTTTTATTCCTGTGTTTAAATCAAGCTGACCAATCAGAGCTCGGTTGCCAGGCAGAACAGCTCATCCTGCTAGTACCAAAGCACAAGAGCTGATATAAGGAGGCTGATTTAAAAAAAAAAACATTAATATTAAAGTAAATCTGTGGTTAAATAAAGCTAAAAGACTGCAGAATGAAGGTCATTAAGCTCTCGGTGCCTGGATGGAACCGATTTATTGTTTATCCAAGAGCTTTCTAGTTTGTTCACAATATAAAAAAAAAACACACAAACTCTTCACTTTGTTTTTGTGAAAAAGACACAACGAAATTTCTGGGACACACTAAGATTTTTTAGGGAGTTTTTCCTTGCCACCGTTACCCCAGGCTTGTTCCATTACGGCTTTGGGTCTAGATAACAGAAAACTGTAAAGCCTCTTTAAAGCATTTGCATTTTATACCATTTAGCAGACGCCCTTTTCCAGAGCGACCTTGGGCCTTGCTCAGGGACCCAACTGTGGCAGAGGTGGGATTTGAACCCTGGACCTTCTTAACCTCTAGGCCAGCTCAGTCCCTAAAGCAACGCTTCACCGTAAAAATTGCTATAGAATAAATAAATCTGACTTTGACGATCATCTTTACCGCTTCGCTGCTTATTAGTCTTCTTTGTAAAAACGTCCTTGGGTTCGTGGGAAGCTTTATATACTTTGAACTAATTATCAGAATAATGCTTATAATTATTATTATTCTCCAGCCCTGCCAAGGACTCATGCTGGTATTCAAGTAGTTCCTGTAAAGCTTTTTCAGAAACAGAACAAAAAAAAAATAAAAAATCATTCGCCTGCGAAGCTCGAACCTTTAATCCACAGGACTCCACATAACAGGGTTACCAGCCAGAACTTCTCGACCTTCCAGTTCCAGACCGCTAGTGTACAATGTGGCTCTTCAGGCCAGACTCAAAGCGCTCCAGCTTTAACATTTACCAGTGCGCCTTAAGAGGAACCGGACCGGACCGGACCGGACCTGCCTGGTGGCTTTTAACACGACTCCCAGCAGCATCAGCGTTCGTCCTCGTCCTGCAGTCTGCGGTGGATTTTCCGATCTAATCTGACCGACAGAACAGGATTACACACCCCTCCTGGTTACGTCTGCTTATCAGGGCTGGTCAGTAAGCCCTAGAGGTCAGAGAACGTCCCTCAGGCTCGCCCCATCCCAAATGGACCGACGTAATGAGGCTGGAAGAGGTAACTGACAATGCCGGGCCTAATCAGGCGTGCCTTTCAAACAATGTGCTGCTGATGCTGGAGAGATCTCCATCCGTCCGAGGATGAGCCACGCTCGTCGCGTTCAGCCCGTCTCCTGCCGAGCGCCGAGCGCCTTCCTGATGGCTTTTGAGACGAAGACAGTCAAGAGGAGCGCCTTGATTTTAGAGGGCGAGGCCTCCGAGCTCGCCTTCGTCTCCCCTGGCGCTCGAGAGCGTGTTTATCACGAAATACGAACCGCTTTGAATTTGTTTTATCTGCCTCCGCGTGTTGTTCCCACATCTCCCCCGCGATGGAGATGTGACACTGCGCGGCGCAAGACGTGTAATAGCTAGCGACGGCGCCGTGCCGACACGGGGACGTATCAAATGGAATCGAATGCCTTGCATCAGCCGAGGTGTTTGATCCGCCACGGCGAAGCGGAGCATCTCCGGCGCTCGCGCAATCCTCCTCTGACCCTTACTGATCGTCTCGGAGGAGATCCCGCGACCGTCAACGCCACCAACACCGAGACTGAAACTGAGGGAGGGATCGAAACGAGCTTTCAGCAGGACTGCAGCTCAGGTTCTGATCTGGGACGGTGTGAGAAGTGCAAACATGTGCGCCCGTTTGCCCTTTTTCACTTTGAACTTGAGATATTTCCCGTTCTTGTTTCTGGTCAGCCTTGGTTTCTTAGATAATAAACATCCGTTGCTGCATTTCAGGCCTGTAAGACGTTCCAAAAATAAGCTGTGATGGGGGGGAAGTCGAGGGCTGGTAATGGATTAAGGGAAACTACATCCCAAACAGGTGACACTAATCGCGATTCGGAACAAAGGCAGAAACTCGGAGACGGAAAGACGGGCAGAGGATCTCCAGTTTATCAACCGATGCGCGTGAAAACGATTACGGGGGCTTGTGCTTGGGCTTGGACAATCAGGATTCAAAACTTATTTTGGACCAAAGACTAAAAAGGAGCGCGACCAAGTCCAAAAACCATCATCGACAAAGGTCATTTAGACTTCTGAGACGCAGCATTAATGCAGGAAAGTACACCGAGATTTTAGAGAGACATAAACCGCCTTTTCGCGGGGCAACCATGCATGTTTTTAACCAAACAATGCAAGACCACATGCTGCAGAGCTGGTACTGGACTGGCCCATCTGCAGTCCCGACCCGTCCCTAACAGAGAATGGGTGGGGACTTTTAATACGACCCCGCAACTGTTCCACATCTTAAGACGGGTTTGCAGGACGAACAAAGGAACCTGAAACGCTAAAACCACTGGCAAAACGACTTGTAGGTTCGGTGATAAGAAACGACCCCGTTACCAGCTGCAGGTTAAACTCGGAGACGATCGTTTAAACGTCAGGGCACCGGTAGTTCCTCGCCTTTCCCTAGCCGTACCTCCGATTAGCTCGTCTTTTCTTCAGCAGCTCTGAAACCAGCGGGAAACTCCTGCCCTTTTAAAAACCAGCCCTGGCGACGGAATAAAAGTCTTCCAAAAAACAGAATTAAAGAATCCCGCTGGATTGTCGGGCTCTTATTGAAGCGGGACGACCTCTGGATGGCCTCAGTTAGGAGCCTGCTGCTTTTCAATCAAGCGTGCCAGAGATTTACGGGAGTAAATACGGGAGAAATGTTTCTGCTTCGGCGAGAGCTCAAACTAAGCTTTAGACAAAACGCCCTCATCTCACACACAAACACAGAAAGATATCTAATCACTCTGACGTACAAAACGGTGTGTGTTATTAGGAATAATCCCAGCTTGTGTGTAATCACATTACCGGGTAAAAGACGGGACTCCTTTAGCTTTAGCACGGCAAATACGGAATACGACAGCGGGAAAAGTTAGCAGTGTCAACGCACTTTTGGTTTATGGTGAATAAATTATATAGTATTTTAAAAAAGACAATATTTTGAGTAGTTTCGTACATCCAGTGACAAGAGTTTATTTACTTTTTTATTAATTTTTATTTCTAATATTATCAGATATTATATTTAGAGTTATATTATTCCTTCATTATCATTATTATTATTATTCAGATTTTAATACTACTAAAAAGATATTAATATTGGTATAATGCTAGTCGTAGGAAAAAGTTTAATACTGCTAAAAACAGATTTAAACAATTAAACAAATACTGGTATTATATTTTAGCATTATTAATATATTAATTATTATTATTACAACATTTGCAATGCCAAAGGTTAATATTAATATTATAATAATAACAACAATATTAATACTTATTATTCTTATATTATAGAATATTCTTGTTGTTATTATTATTATTATTATTATTACAAACTACTAAAACCACTAAAACAATCATACTAAAATGTAATTCAACTAATATAATAATTATTGTCGTTGTTGCTATTATTATTATATATTTTAAGCAAGAGTTATTATTATTATTATTATTATTATTATTATTATTATTAATTAATTACTACTAAAAAAATTAAATAAATATTATTTTTATATTTTATTATTATTATTATAGTAATAAGGTTAGATTTGCATTGCCAGGAGTTGATAATAATAATAATAATAATAATTTATTATTTCTATCATTATTATTAGTACAAACTACTAAAACCACTAAAACAATCAAGCTAAAATATAATTAAACTAATATAATAATAATAATAATAAAACAACAATAAGAAATTCCTATTTTATTAATTAAGGTAATTAATAATATTAACGAGCTCATAAAAATTAGGGTATACCTCTAAAATGAAACGCCCCCTAATTTTGTGAACATTGTAACAATAATAATAATAATAATAATAATAATAATAATAACAAAAAATACTAAAAAAAACTACTTAAAAATACAAAAATAAATGATAACAATAAAAAAAAAAAACTTGGAAAAAACGTTGCTAACAAATAACACACCGTCATAAAAATGTCTATTTAAAACATTTAATTATTTAATTTCTATTTAATAAAAAGTCTATCACTATTAGTACTATTAAAAAAAAAAACCCAATAATGACAACGAATGACTATTAACAGAATAAAATATTCCAATTGTTATGACGATACTGTTAACACCACTGAAGTCAAACCAGAGAAGGATCGTTTCTGATTTTCTTCTGACTTCTCCTAATGTCTGCCAGCTTGGAAAAAAAAAAAAAAAAAAAAAAAAAAAAAAAAAAAAAAAAACACGACTCCAGACTGATCGAAGACGTCGAAAATCATCGAACACCCAGCCTGTGCCTCTTTAAACGACGCTTAGAGTGCTCCTTACTGCACTGCCTACTGTCTGTGTGTGTGTGTGTGTGTGTGTGTGTGAGAGAGAGAGAGAGAGAGCGTTTATCTCAAAGTGATGTGTGTGTTAATCGGCGATATTAATTTCTTAAATTAACACTGACATTAAAGGTCAGAGTTCAGGAAGAAAGGTTCTGTGCTTTTCTTAATTGACTTAATCAGAAATCCGGCGTGTGTGTGTGTGTGTGTGTGTGTGTGTGTGGCATCAAAAAAGCAATTTCTAGAGGCTGATCCAGCATAGCTTTCATAAAGCGAGAGCGCACACACACACACACACACACACAGAGAGAGAGAACAGTCACACAGCATTTATAATGCAGATTGTCCTCGCGCTGACCCTAAATGCACAAACAAACCGAGAGCTCGGCCACGCTTTCAAAATCCGCTTAACAGCCTGACGTCTGAGGCGATTTATCATTGGGGTACGAAAACACGCTATTCTGAAGCGTATTTACAGTGAATCAGCGGCGGGATTGTGTTTATGACACAGCCCAAGTGCTTCTAAAGTGCATTCATTCAGCAAAAGTGAAATATAATTGCGGGTATGAAAGGAGTCAAAACCCAGCGAGTTCACGCGTTCATTCCCCAAACGGCAGTCGCAGTGAACGAGACGGGCGCCTTCATCGCCTCGAAAGGTTCGCAAATGCAACATTAAATTAAACTGTGAGACTGGATGTGGAGGTACAGAGAGAGGAGACTCACCCGAACCTAGAGTGATGTTTTTTTTCAAGAACAGAACCTAAACATGGCTTCATTTTTCCCCTTTTTTTTTCCCCTTTTTAATTCGGGGTCGTGTGACGTCGGTGCACTAAAAAGCCGTGCCAGTGAAGGGAATTCCTCTCTCCAACCCCAAACATAGCCCGAATCAGAAAAAAAGGAAAACATTCTGATATTTTTCGAACGTTTATTCCTGCATTTCAGGCCTGTGACGCGTTCCAAAAAAGGAAAATTAGGGCTAGTAATGAGGTACAAAAAAAAAAAAAAAATCCAAACAGCGCTGTGATTTCACACGGGCGATTCTGATCCTGATTGGGTTCCAAAAGGAGCATCCGGGAAGGGCGGAGCGTTTGAGGAGTAAAGATGATCGGAGGAACTCCCTCCTGTTGATCGCCAAACGTTTATCAACGATGTTTCCTCAAAGAAAGACGGGAGGGGATTTCGACGTTTCCGTCTCTACGGAGCGTCATATCGTTCAACCATTCCGAATCCGGAGGGATTTCAATCCTAAAAACTAAACCGAAGAGGGGTGATCTCTCTCCCCTCCCTCAGAATCGTCGTTGATCAGTATCCGATAGGAGCACGTGGGTAAGGGATGACTTTATCCAACCTTTATCAAGCTCTACAATACAGAGTTACGTTCATAAATACCGCTTAAAACTTTACCGTACCAAAAACAAGCCTCGTGTTTTAACCACGCCCACAAGCTCCGCCCACTGCTCTTTGCTCGGGGGCACCTAGGATGGACCGTCACCATTATCACCATGGAAACAGGGATTGTGCTCAGCAATCAGGATTATAGATTAAAAAAACTGTTATGAGGAACAAAGTCTAAAAGCCAGGCCCTATCACGGTACGGGGTCGGGTCCGGACCCTTTATAAAGGTCATTTCCACTTCTGTGATGCAGCATTAATGCAGAAAAGTACCCCGGGATTTGAGAGCGACATAAACCGCCTTAAAGACGACGCCTTCACCAGGGACGTCCCTGCGTTTATCAGCAAAATAAAATTAAACTAAAAGGTTAGGACTGAACTATCTAAATCCCTTCCAATCTTTCCTTAAGGATCACTGGTGAAAAACTGGAGTTCCTCCGATCACCTTCGCTCCTCAAGCCTTCCTGGATGCTGCTTTTATACCAAATCATGATAGGAATCGCCTGCTTGTTGTTTTTTATGACGAGTCCCAACCGTCTCCCGTCCCCACTTTATTTGGAATGCGTTGCAGGCCTGAAATGCAGGAATGTGTGTTTATTAATATCTCAGGTTCATACGGTCTGCAACCAAACAAAAGTCAAGAGTAAAAGTAAGAAACACCCGTCCTCTGTGATCTGGGGTCGTACAATGGCCTTAAAAAAATTGGACTTCCAGCTGCAGTGAAGTTTGACCTCGATTGAAGCCCTTTCTACATGCTTCTGGTTTTTGTTTTTTTTTTATTCAACGTTATGTATATTCCCCAATTTGATCTGCTAAACCAGGTTAATCCAGAGCGTCTGACAAAGTGCCTGGTAGGAAATCAGTCGGTTTGTGTCCTCGGAAACAGCCTGGTAAACAGCTTGCTGGTTAATATGCACTGAGGAAGCTGCCAGAGAGCATCAGCGCTCTAATCAAAACAGCTTCGTTACGAGCAGGCCGCTATCAGCTTGTTTACGCCAGGCCAAGGCCACGACTCTAAAAATAGTCCCTCCGGAGGAGGAGGAGGAGGAGAAGATGATTTAGTACCAGTACTGTGAGTCCGTGTCCGGTACTCAGTGACAATTACAATTACAGCCAACGGTGGGGGATCAGGGACAATCGGCTAATCTGAAGATCCTCCGCAGAAGATGAGGAAGAAGAAAAAAAAAAAAAAAAAGATTCAGGTGAGATCATCCAACAAGCAGAAGCATAAAAACGAAAACACCAGCACACTTTTCTTAACAATCTACTTTTATCTACAGTTGAAACCCTAAAGGAAGATCTGCGGAACCTGAAGCCCAGCCTGGCTCGTTCAGGATGAGGAAGAAATGCAAAACTGTGCTTCATCCCCTCCGTCCACTTACTAAATCTTCAAGGGGATTGAGGATTTTACCAAGTTCAGGAACGACCAAGCAAAAAGCAGCAACGCTCGTTTAAAAGGCATGCAGGGATGGGAGTCAGGGAAACGGATTTCGTAACGGGAACGAAGAACGCTGGGAGAGCATCGAAATGCTCACGGGTTCATAATCAACAGTCCAGCTCTTCAAAAAAAAAAAAAAAATAGTAAAAAAGACCACGAAAGCAGAAGTTCCGTTCCCCAAAGTTACCTCTCACAAACCCAGAGGAACAGATAATGAGCCTGACGTTGAGGGCCGAGGTTGAGACCACACTTCTTTATTTAATTTAATTTTATTTATTTTTCAGAGACCCGGGTCGTGCCTCAAGCTACTTCCTAATCTGAGACTTTAAAAAGCTTTGGCCATCAGATTGTTTTCACTTAAGAGCAATTTAATGATAGTAACCACCTGAGAAACCATAGCAACCGCTTAACAACTCCTTAGCAACCATCTCAGATACCATAGCAACCGCTTAACAACTCCTTAGCAACCACCTAAGATACCATAACAACCACTTAACAACTCCTTAGCAACCACCTGGGACACCATAACAACCGCTTAACGAGACCTTTGCAACCAACTGAAAAGCCATAGCAACCCCTTAACAACACAGTAGCAACCACCTAGTACATATAACATAGCAACCACTTATAAAACCATAGCAACCACCCAAGATACAATAGAAACCACCTAGGAATAACATAGCAACCACGTGGAGCACCATAGAAGCCACCTAACAACATCATAGCAACTAGCTGGGATACCATAACAACCACCTAGGGACACCATGGTAACACCTTAGCGGCCATAAAACCATAGCAAAAAGGGAGAACATGCAAACTCCGCAAAGGTAAAATTGCTCAGGATCCAATAGGAAAACACAAAAGGCATCACGGGGGTTCGGCACCACTGCCTCACAGCAAGAAGGTCCCGGGTCCAATCCCAGGGTGGGGCGGCCCGGGTCCTTTCTGTGTGGAGTCTGCACATCCTCCCTGTGTCTGCATGGGTTTACTCCGGGTACTCCGGTTTCCTCCCACAGTCCAAAGACATGCGTGTTAGGTTAACCGGTGTCTCTAAAGTGGCCCTTAGTGTGTGACTGTGTGTGTGTGTGTGTGTGTGTGTGTGTGTGTGTGGGCCCTACGATGGACTGGCGCCCCGTCTGGAGTTGCCGGGTGGGCACCGGCTGGCCCGCGACCCCATGTGGATTAAGCGGAAGGTGATGTTAAAGGAAGTTAAAGGAATGTCCATCCTGCACATCACATCACATTTTTAGAGAATTCTCTAATGCGAACCATGGGTAGCATGGGCTGCCTCGTGGCTTCGAAATCCTGGGTTAATATGCTGATTATACCTTTAGTTGACTGTTCTTAGCTGACAAAAGTGGCACCTGGTGTGGTCTTCTTCTACTGTAGCCCACCTGCTTCAAGGTTTGACATGTTGCATGCTCAGAGATGCTCTTTTACATACCTCAGTTGTATTGAGGAGCGATTTGAGTTACTGTTGCGTTGAGCTCGAACCAGTCTCTGGCATCAGCGAGGCATTTTCATCCAGAGCACCGACCTTCATTTTTTTTTTCTTTTTATTTTTTCTCTGTAAACCCTAGAGATAAACTACCCAAACCTACCAGTCTGGCACCAAGAACCATGCCATGTTCAAAGTCACTTAAATTACCTTTCTTACGCATAATGCGTTCTGCAATACATGCGACAAAAATATACCTCACAGGGGAAGCACATTAAAATGCTTCAGCACAACTGAATCATTTAAAGAACAAACACTTGGTGGTACGTGTTCGATATCAGTGATCGGAACATCCCTCTACTATATCCAATAAAGTAGCCAGTGAGTGCATGTACAGCACATGGAGTATTTATAGTATTTATTAGTGTT
The DNA here is from genome assembly GCA_034779995.1 of Parotocinclus haroldoi. Taxonomy (NCBI): domain Eukaryota; kingdom Metazoa; phylum Chordata; class Actinopteri; order Siluriformes; family Loricariidae; genus Parotocinclus; species Parotocinclus haroldoi. The sequence continues at coordinate 4,652 of JAUZST010004336.1, read as the reverse complement.
TATAAAGGTTTGTTTGTTTATTTGGCTTCTGTAACGCCGCTATCGGTGGTATCTTGGCGACACGCACAAAGTTACATCCAAACACAGATTCGTGTCAAGACTATATATATATATAGGAGTACCCAGAGTGAACCCACGCAGACACGGGGAGGACCCAGGCTGCTCCACCCTGGGATTGAACTCGGAACCTTTTTGCTGTGAGGCAGCGGTGCTAAGTCAAATCAAAATTTTTATTTCAAATCAGTCAAATCAATATTTATACGGCAAGCCTAGGGCGACAGTGGAAAGGAAAAACTCCCTGAAAGTAAAAGAAAGAAACCTTGGGAGGACCAAGACACAGGTCCCGATCGACCATGCTGCCCCCTTATAAAGGTTTGTCTTCTCAAGGTCTCTGAAGTTTCTGTAGATTCAGTGAATGGTGGTATTTGTATTTGTTTCCACTTCTATAGCTACCGCTGAGCAGGACTGTCTGTAATGTGTTTTCACCTGAGCATGTGTTATTTGCTTTAAGGCATGAAGTGCTGCGTGTGCTAAAACCAGGCAGCCATATCCAGGTGCAAACATGGCAGGTGACGAATGGGAACGGGGAAATGAATCAAAGACTCCTGCCAATCGGACCTCATACAGAAAAATGAAGTATGAGTGTGTGTGAATATTTTGTTATATTGTTGGAACTGTATGTCCCCTAAAGGAAAGCAACACCTTGTGTCTTCTGTTTGCTGGCCCCTCCAGTTTTCAGTGCTTGTTTACAAAAACTGCCTCTTTTCTTGAAAAACCACAAGGGTCAAACGTTTGCGTTTGCTTATTGAGTTTACGCTTGGGTGTATGCGCAGTCTGAATAACCCACACCAAGCATCACGTGTGCATTTTTGTTTGTTCAGACGTTGAGTTGTTGTGCGCAAATGATTTACGTGAAGATTGTACATGCTGTACGAGTCTAAGTGTGCAAACATCTAGGCGTGATAATAAAACGTTTAAATATTTATACGAAGCGTGTGTGCAAATCTGAGGCTGGGTGGCAGCTAGTTTAATGCCAAAGATTAGGGATAGGATTTGGACAAATGTAGTTTAATGAATAAAATCTGTTTTGTTGTTGTTTTTATTCTAAAAGCGGGATATCATTCAAAAGCCATACTGATACTATCTTATGTAATTGTGTCAGGAAACAAGGAATAGCAATGAATAGAACAGCTAGGTTGCCCAATGAAGCATCCCAAGGTTTCTTCTTTATAACTTTCAGGGAGTTTTTCCTTGCCAGTGATGTCCTAGTTTTGCTTTATTAAATTACATTTGACTTGACTTGACTTGACTAGAAAACATGGGTGACATGTTGGTTCGGTGGGTAGCGCCGCCGCCTCACAGTGGAAAGATTTTTACTTCTTTAGTGCTGCCGCCTCACAACAATGACAGAGTGGAGTGGTCTGGGTCCTTCCTGTGTCAAGTCTGCATGTCCTCCCAGTGTCTGCGAGGGTTTACTCCCACAGTCCAAAGACATGTGTTAGGTTAATTGGGGCCTGTGGTGGCTTAGTGATTAAGGAGACTGGACTACGGACCAGAAGGTCTAGGTTCAAATCTCACCTCTGCCACAGTTGGGTCAATGAGCAAGGTCCTTAAGACACAAAGTAAAAAAGTGTAAGTCGTTCTGGATAAGGGTGTTTGCTAATGACATAAATGTAAATGTAATTGATTACGCTAAACTGACACTGACTTGAGTGTGCACGATGGGTCAAAAGTCACAGAACAGCCTTTTATTTCAGAAGTAAAAGAAAAACTGATATATCTGAATACCTCAGCAAGTAATGGGTGAGGGGGCCTATCTTTTAGGCTATATCCGGAACGTGGGCACCATTTTAAAAATTGCCATATTGGATCAAGGGAAGGTTTTTTTTTTCCAGTAGGAAGGAGGTCATGTAGCATATCAAAAAGACTGGGTTGTCTCAAACAGCGCTTAACCCAATCAGGCTTGCAGTATCTGTTATTGTGCAAATATGCATAGCTGTATTTGGTAGAAAACGCTTCTGTCAGTGGCTTTCAGTACACAGCTTACCATATCATAAGAAGCAAAAGTAACTGTCATTTAGAAATCCAACCAAATATGTTACATACCCAAAATAGGGTCCAAAGCGTTTAACCAGAATTGAATAAAACAGCTTTTCAGGTAACATTTTGGTGACATGCAACAGATGTTGGTCTGATAACCAGTTTATACAGGTTCTAGCATGTCTGTGTCTGGGTTGCTCTCATGGATCAGATTAACTCATCAGCCACGTGCACTGATGGGGTAAATGCAGCATGCGTCTTCATGCTTTGTTTGGTACATGCAGCTAATTGTCTGTTGGCAGCATTTAAGCGGTAATGATCGCATAGGACGTGCACAAACTCTCGCTTCATCAAACCCTATGTGATCATGTACGTTCCACAGATTAAACCGGCTTACGAGGAAACTGTCACGCCACATTGTGTGCAAGACAAAGTCAGAATCAGGTTCATTTCACACGCACTTTTAATTGCGGTCGACTAATTAGGACAGGGAATTGATGACGGCAAGCAGATTTAATTAAACGCAGCTCGCTGGGATGAATGGAAACGTAATCTGATTTCTGAGCAAATTGGATGGAAGCGGTACAAACGCGCTGCTTCTCAGTCATCTCCACATTGACTGCTGGCATAAACAGGCGTGGAGGTTGAGAGTGGGACTCTAAAACGCACAGGCAGTGGAGCGGTGACATATATGTGACTGTCACAATAGCTATCGTGTTTGATGAGTTACAGATTACAGCAAATGCTAATATTAAAGCGTGCTCTTCGTGTTTTATGGCAGGTTTTATGGCGCATCAGCAATGATGATAAAAATTTGCTTTGCCATTTAGTACTAGTGATCTTTTAATATGTGGCAGAAGCAATTCCGTTATGACAGGGGTTTTATTAACACCCATCATTTAGCAAAAGGCATCATAAGAATCACCATTAATAATGTCACTGAACACAAGCCCTTATGAGATCTCCTGTGATTTGTGCTGGAATGGGTTTAAATGTCATTTTTATGCAAGGTCTTTGTCCTGGTCAGTCCCAGTGAAGGAGACATGACCTGTTCTCTAGTGAAGGAGGTGTGACCTGTGCAAGTCCCAGTGAAGGAGTTGTGGCCTCTGTAAGTCCCAGTAAAGGAGGTGTGGCCTCTGTAAGTCCCAGTGATGGGAGTGTGACCTCTATGTCCCAGTGAAGAAGGTGTGGCCTGTGTTAGTCCCATTGAAGGAGGTCTGGCCTGTGTTAGTCCCAGTGATGGAGGTGTGGCCTGTGTTAGTCCCAGTGACGAAGGTGTGGCCTGTGTTAGTCCCAGTGACGAAGGTGTGGCCTGTGTTAGTCCCAGTGATGACGGTGTGGTCTGTGCAAATTCTAGTGAAGTAGGTTTGGCTTCTGTAAGTCCCAGTGAAGGTGGTGTGGGTTCTGTAAGTCCCAGTGATGGAGGTGTGGCCTGTGTTAGTCCCAGTGATGGAGGTGTGGCCTGTGTCCCTGTTTGTAGTCAGAAGTGAGGAGTTGTACTTTTCAGGCAGTAGCTGAGCGATGCTTCATTGCATTGTCTTGTATCATTTACACATTTACACAGAGATACACCACTAAAGAGACGATTGCTTCATTACGGCTCAACAAGGCTTTAATAACATTGTTTGTAAAGGTGCAATTGGATCGAGATGAAAAGCAAACAAGCAAAAGCAAGGCAGAAGTAAAACTGAAAAGTTCAGCTTTTCACCGTCTCTGCTGAGCTCGGATTCCTCTTCTCCCTCCTGATCCTCTCAGATGGTGATGGAGGACACTGGCTTAGTTTTAATTGCCATGGAAGTTGCAGGCTTTGGAGTGGATGCGCTGTTAGGTGTGCAGCTAATCAGGCTTTAGAGATCATGAATGTAACCTTTTAAAAAAAGTGTGTAACGATGCCTCGAGCAGACCTTTCCTCGATGCCCGTTTCTCTCTTCGACTTTTTCTGTATTGCTTTTCTCTTCATGTTAATTCTCACCGCTTCACTTTTTGTATCTTTCTTATCTTGCTTCTCTCCTGTCTGTTCAGTTGATTGTTTTTTTTATTTTTCTTTTCTCTCTCAACCTTTTGTTTGTTGTTGTTATAGCTCACTTGTCTCTCTCAATCTCTCTCTTTTTGCTGCCAGTTTTACTTGGTCCACAGGGCCGCATTAATAGTGACTTGAAATTTGTCTTTTAGTGAATGTCATGCCCTGCAGTTTCTTTAAACAAGTTTCAGCTAGTTAAGAATGACGTGGTTCACATCCTAATCAGGAAAAAAGTCAGATCCTATTAACCTGATTCTGTGTAGCTCACGCAGTCTGTACTGTTACAAACTGTGCTCAATCCTGCCTAAAGTGTGGAGCCAAATCATTACGACTACTTAAGTGTTAAAGCGAATATGATTGCTTATCTTGTTACCGTTCTGAATGCTGAGGTTTGGTTTAATGTATTAAGACGAGCGAACCGTTGTTTTTATAGCAGTGTTGGATACACAAAAGTATTAGGACTGGGTGATGGGGTTGGACCATGTACGGAGCGTTAGTATGGAGGAGTACTTACTGACTATCATGGCAGATTTCACAGTTGTGCCATTTAACATCCATCATCTCAACATAAATTTACTTTAACTGCAGAGGG
>JAUZST010004335.1:0-16391 GCA_034779995.1 Parotocinclus haroldoi | reverse complement strand
GTGTGTGTGTGTGTGTGTGTGTGTGTGTGTGTGTGTGTGTGTGTGTGTGTGTGTGTGTGTGTGTGTGCGCGCAGTTATAGTCCAGCTCTCCACAATCCTGACTGATAAGAAAATGAATGAATGAATTTGTCTAAAAAACATGATGCTCGACTCATGATACACTCAGGGCTCTTCATTATGGATGGACGGGACGTTGTTAGTATGTGAAAGTGTTTTGTGCCTCATAACTGAGTTTGTTGAGGTTTGGCAGGCAGGCGTTCTGGATCATGGGCGGGGGACCACACATGACGATCAGAACATCCTTGGCCGGAGGTGGAAGGTGATCCTTAATCATTGTGGCATCAATAAATCCTTTGCTGTACTTCCAATCTGGTGCATAAAACAACAGGAGTTTGAGTATTTGAGTATGAGTTTTGAAGGTGTTTCAAAACAATGAATACTAGCTTCTAAATATGTTTATACTACAACTCCAAATCAGAAGCAGTGCAGTGTTTCTTACTGTTACTTTGACTTTTATTTGACTGGTTTTCTGATTTTCATTATATAGTCATATTCCACTTTTCTTTCCGCGACACAGTCCAAAAAAGTTGGGATGGTGGCAATTTAACTCTAGTAATAAGTTTAAAAAACTAATGAATGGTCTAATTTCAAACAGGTGATAACAGCAGGTAATTGAAATCGTGATTTGGTACAAAAGCAGTACCTACAAACGTCTCGAGTCTTTGAGCAGCAAAAGTGAGCAGAGGATCTCCTGTTTGTCAACAAATGCACACGGGGTCACGAGGCCAGCCAGTGCCCGTCCGGCAACTCTGGGCGCAAATGGAGGAACGACCCTAGACGGGGGTGCCAGTCCATCGTAGGGCACACAAACACACAGTCACACATTGAGATACACTTTAGGGACACCAATTAACCTAACACGTATGTATTTGGACTGTGGGAAGAAACAAGAGTACCTAGAGTAAACTCACACAGACACAGGGAGGACATGCAGACTCAACACAGAAAGGACCCAGGCCGCTCCACCCTGGGATTGAACCCGGGACCTTCTTGCTGTGAGGCAGCAGTGCTCCCCATAAACAAAGTCCCTCAAAAAAAGTTTGGAAGGGATTTCCATATTTTTCTTCTTACAGTGCACAATATCGTTAAAACGTTTCAAGGGATCTGGAAGAATTTCATCTTAAGCGCTCAACAAGAGCCGATAGGACCACATGGGCAGGAAATGAAACTCAAATCCAGAGTTACATTCACAAATAAATGTTACTGTGCAATAATGATGCCTTATGGTAACCATCCCCAGAAGCATTGTCAAACTCTAGGATAAACCATCACACCGCGTGCTCAAATAGATCATTATTAAAGATCTTTTATGGAAGAAATAGACGATGTGGACCAAAGATAGAAAGGACCAGTTGTTAATTAAACAAGTAGTCCAAAAGCAGCGTCGAATGGATATCACTTTTGTACCAAATTCTGATTACGGCCACCTCTTGTCATCACCTGTTTGAAATCACACCATTATTTAGGATTTTTTAAACCCCATTTCTATCGCTAAATTTGTGTCTTATAATAAAAACCTTTTTTTGTCATGTGTTGCAGGAATGTTTATTAACAAGTGAAATGAACTAAACCAGACAAAAACATGGAATATGTTCAAATATGTCTGCAATGAAGTAAACGTGAAACGTAAGGAACACTGCTTATTTATCTGCATTTTCCATATCGTCCCAGCGTTTTTTTTGGATTTCAGGTTGTAGAAAGTCAATATTTGGAGGTCAGGAATGATTGTAAATAAACCAATGTACGGGAAACGCTGTAGTATCAAGGCTATTTAGTCAGTAACCCCTAACCTTAATATGTACAGAATAGAATATAGAGCTCAGACATGGCAGGTCCAGATGGCATATCTTGCGACTTCTCATAAGGTATCGCTTTTCTCATAAGGCATTGCTTGTGTTACCTTGTGGAGGTCTGTCGAGTGTATACCACAGGTGGAGTTTATCAGGATGGTTCTTTGCAACTTCTTCCAACTCCTTCCTTAACAAGATGTCCTTCTCAGTCTGTATACAGAGGAGCATGTCTGTAATAAATCCCTTTTCCACTATAATGGAACAATTATCACAAAACAAGCATTTTATTCACTACGTACTGTAAGTGAATCCAGTATTCTAGACCAGTACCTGATTAGCAAATATTAGGGAGCACTTGGTGGCATCCTCGGGATCCGCTGTGATGCTGCGGATAAGCTGTAGCATTGGAGTGATGCCTATAAAAATGGGGGTTGGATGGCATCAATATATGTACAAGTATCCATTGCCATTTGTGTGATCTAAATATTCACCTGTGCCACCGGCGATCATGCCCAAGTGTTTGAACTTCCTCACTTTGGCATCAGACTTTTTATCAGGTCTAATAGCAACATGACCTATTTATTAGAGGAGTTGGGAAACGTAAAATTTACTTATACAGAAACAAACGCAAGACAGTACATGTCACGTGTTCCATTATGGCCATAGGTAACTGCTGATATTGATTGGGATATTTCAAAATAAATATGAAGAGGATCCCAAAAGAACTGCTGGATAATCTGATCCTGTCCATGCCCCGTCACTGTCAGTGTATTTTGGCACTCTTGGGTGACCATGCGCCCTACCGAACAGTCAATATGGGGCACTCTGGTCCTGTTTGACATGTTTTTGTTCACCCCCCTATTAGATCACTTACTACTCAATGAGTCTGAATCTCATTTACTTTATATTTATTTTGAAATATCCCTTAAAGAAATATCCCATATGTAACTTCAAACTATTGGGAGCTAGGTTGAAAATATATCTCACTATTACCAGGGTGAATGAACAGTATACAGTATCTTACCATTGCCGTCATATACAAGCAGGCCGTTTGGCCCTCTGAAGTCAATGGTGTCTCCGATCTTCATGTTATCCAGGTATTGGGACATCTTGCCTCCTTCAGGGTAGTTTGGGTGAGTGTTTTTGTAGTAGACCTCAAGAATCAGGTTTGCATGTTAGTCTTGTGTCCTTATTAAAACAATATGCTTTTAGTTAGAAATAAACTTGCAGTATCTCTAAAGGGTGCTTAGGTGATGTATCAAGTCTCTCCACTATCAGAATGATGAATTAAAGATGATGGAAGTGTTTTTGAATGTGTCTTGGTTTTTGGTCCTAGACTGGTCTGGTCTGGGGATTTCAGAAACTGCTGATGTACTTGATACGCAGCTATCTCTAGGTTTCACAAAGAATGGTCTAAAAAAGAGAAAATATCCAGTGAGGGCAGTTCTCTGGCTAAAAATGCCTTAAAGCAAATAGGCTACTGCAACAGAAGACCACACCAGGTGCCACTCCTGTCAGCTATGAAGAAGCAACAAAGACTAAAATGTGTACAGTCTCACCAAAATTGGACAATAGAAGTTTGTTGCCTGGTCTGATGAGGCTCAAGTTCTGCTGCATCATTCAGATGGTCGAGTCAGAATTTGGCGAAAACAATACGAAAGCATGGATCCATCCTGCCCTGTATCAAAGGTTTAAGATGCTGGTGGTGTAATGGTGTAGGGGTTTTCTTGGCACACTTTTCCGCTAATAAAAACTGAGCATCGTTTAAACACCACATCATAGCTGAGTGTTGTTGCTGACCATGTGCATTCCTTTGTGGCTACAGTGTACTATGTCTCACAGGATTAAATGCTAGGCCACAAATTAAGTTATGCCACAGTGTGTTTACTCTATGGCCTCCACAGTCTCCAGATCCAAATTCAACAGAGCACCTTTGTGAAGTGATGGAACAGGAGATTCCCATCATGAATGTGCAATCGACAAATCTGCTGCAACTGAGTGATGCTGTGATGTTTATAAAGACCGAAAGACCAAAGGAAGGACTGCAACACCATGCCTATGAACTGACCGAGGCTACGTAGTGTTACTTACCTTCACAACAAGATCCACGAAGCCCTGGTCCTCATCGCTGGAGACGGGGGTGTAAGCCCTGATCACTAGGCTCCCATTGACTTTAGCAGACAGGTACACGTGCTGACCTTTTGGAGTGTACAATATACAGATCAGTGGATATGGCTTACACATCTAAAAGTGAGATAAGAATATAGGTCAAGGTTCTTACCAACAGGAAGACCGAGCACATGAAGGGAGGAGGGCAGACCGAATCGAAATCTCTTAGTGTCGTGTGAGAGTTCCTGTCAGGATTAGCAAAGGAGGAAGGCATGACAAGCAAAATATTGTCTCTAAATCTTCGTCTTTAATACGAAATTCGGTTCCTCTTTAACCGGATGGAAAATCTTTCTTCATTATCTTCAGTTTCATGTCATGTTTAATTTAAGGGTGAATCATTTTGACAGTATTTATCATGAATACAATTTTTGTCCCCAAATTATTTCTCAGGCAGTGGCAAGGAAAAGCTTCTTAAGACTCGAAGTGAAGAAACTGGGAGAGAAACTGTGTTCCATCTGTCCCTTCTGTGTTGAATGAATAATGAATTAATTAACAATTAATGATGTCATATTGTAGAAAATGAATACAATAATGTTTCCAGAGTTTTAAGTCAGTTACTGTAAATTTCATTTATACATTTACATTTAAGGCATTTAGCAGACGCCCTTATCCAGAGCGAGTCATACAAGCCAAAGTCATACAATTCAAGCAATGGTGGGTTAAGTACAGCTGTGCCCCTCCAAATTCTGTGTGCCCCAGTATGGCAAGGACTCAAAACACCTCAGCTTAACAAACTTATAATACTTCAGATCAAAATCGCTGCTATTTACCATACAACTATCTGAAATGACCATAATATCATATCTACGATTAAACTTCATGACTGACCTCCTTCTCTGTGAGCGGCAGTGGGTATTTAACGTTAGGGTCCTGTAGAGTTTTGGGGAATTTGCTCTCTTTCTTTCTGCCAGCAGAGTCTTCTGATCTCAGTAAGACCAAGATCACGGTGGCTAACACGACCAAGACTCCGATCAGCACAGGTAATGTCTGAAACACAAGCATGGGCAACCATATTAGAACATAACCTTCCCCTCACCTCCACCCAGCATGTATATTTACTTATCCTTTTTATCTTCGGTCTGTTGCACATAGCATTTATTTCTTCTAAAAACACCTATAATACGATCCATTTGACCACGTTTCCATTGTGCGATGATCCATCCCAGATACCTCAGAGATCTACATGGCTTCTGGATGTGGCTAACGTAAGCCTTTTTTTTGCACAGCAATGTTTTAAGTGGCATTTGTGAATGTAACTAAATTTTTTAAAAACATTTTTAACCAATTCGTGATTATAATCACCTGTTTATATTACCTCACATAATTATTCAGTTTTTACCTCATTACTAGCCCTAATATGTATTCTTTTTTTGCAATGTGTTGCCAGTTAGAACTGCAGGAACGGATCTTTATTAACAAATGATATGTTGACCAGAAGAAACATGAACTATCTTCAGTTCATACTGTCATTCTGACAGTTCATTCAGTGATATAAGAGTGAAAGTATATGTAAGGACGACTGCGTTAGTTATTTGCATGCATTTGCATGCCGTCCCAGCGTTTTCTAATTTGGGGTTTTATCATATCACACAGCAGCACTGCAATTGATTCAACATTTCTGATCACTTCTCTCTGAATTACATACATTTCATACATAAGCAATTGTAATATAAAGACATAATATAAATGAAGAGTATTATGAGACGTCTTACCAACTCCATCCTGTTCTTTTTGAAGCAAGCAGAGTGAAGCGAGTTCACATCTAGGTCGTCCCACACCAGCAGTCTGACCTTTGCACTACAGCAGGTATAGAGAGAAAGTGCATGGGTGGAGTCTGCATGTTTTAGCCAATCAGAGCACAGCAAGCATGTTAACCGGTCTGTATGAACAATGCCCGCACCAAAGCCAGCCAATGAGGTCTGTAGAATGGAGTGAGCAAGCTGTGAATGTGAATGGTGTGGGATCACCCCACAGCCTCAGAAATGAGGTGGTACAAAGATTAGATCCTCCTCAAACACACACATACACACATACACACACACACGCACACACACCCACACATGCACACACATACCCATGTAGCAGCTTGAGAACATTTTGAGTTTGAAAAATATTCCTCAGTAATTACATTCAGGGGCACTTAATAATTCATTAAATAGCCACTGTAAGTATTGAGACACATTGGTCTTTCATTCAGACCCTTCACCACAGGTGTGTAAAATCAAGCACCTAGTCATGCAGTCTGCCGTTACAAACATTTAAGAAAGAGTCATTCCAAAGAGCTCACTGATTTCTACTGTGGTATTGTAACATTTACATGTATGTCATTTAGCAGACACCCTTATCAAGACCAAATTCATACAGTCTTACAATCCAAGCAATTGTGTGTTAAGGGCCTTTCTCAAAGACCCAACTTTGGCCGAGATGGTGATTGAACCCTGGAACAAGCCGGTATGCAAAATATTTTGTGGTACTGTGGTAGCCTAGCGGTTAAGGTACTGGACTCTGGACCAGAAGATCCCCCCTTTGCCAAGCTGCCACAGTTGGGCCCTTGAGCAAGACCCTTAACCCAGAATTGCTTGGATTGTAAGACAGTATCAGTTGTAAGTCGCTCTGCATAAGGGCGTGTGCTAAATGCCGTAAATGTAAATGTAAATTTTCCCTCCTAGATATTCCATGATCACTTATGATATGTTACTGAAATGTGAGGGTGGCACGGTGGCTCGTGGGTGGCACTGCCGCCTCACAGCAAGAAGATCCTGGGTTCAGTCCCAGGGTGGATTGACCTTCTGTGTGGAATCTGCATGTCGTCTGTGTGGGTTTACTCTGGGTACTCCGGTTTCCTCCCACAGTCCAAAGGCATGCGTGTTAGATTAATTGACTCCTATAAAATTGCCATTGACTCATGTGTGTATGTGTATATAACTTGTTCTGATATAACCTTGCGTGTGTTGCTGAAATGGCCAGTGATGCCGATAGCGATGTTAAATAAATAAAAATAAATAAACTGAAAGGTGGAAGCTTACAGAGCAGGTGCATAAAAGTCACCAACACCTTACTGACCCAATAACTACAGAGTTCCCAGTTCCAAACTTCTCTTGGCAACGATATAAGAAAAATAATTGTAATGTCATGACATAGGTTTTTTTATGGCAAGCAGCTGCACACCTTCCATCACCAAACACAATGCCAAGCCTGAGATGGAGTGGTGTAAAGCATGCTATCACCGGACTCAGGGGCAGTAAAACTGTAGCCTGTGGAGTAATTTATCACACTTATTTATCTGGCAGTCTGATGGACGAGTCTGGGTTTGGTAAGCGTTAGCTGCTGGACTGCATTGTGCCAACTGTAAAGATTGGTGGAGGAGGAATACTGCTATAGGGTTCCTAAACAGGGATTGTTCTAGGCCCCTTAGTTGCAGTGAAGGGAAATATTAATGCTAAAGCTTAGCAAGACACTTTGGACAATGTTATAATTTTAATTATGTTCTAGCATGACGGTGCCACAGTGCACAAAGCAGGGTCCATAAAGACATGTTTGGGTGTACTTGGTAGGGAAGAATTTAACTGGCCCACCTCAATCCCATCAAAAACCATTGGGATGAACTAGAATTGGGATTGTGAGCCAGACCTATTTTCCCCGCATCAATATCTGACCTCACAAATGCTTTTCTGATGAAAGAGCTCAAATTCCCACAGACACATTTCAAAATGTTGTAGAAAGACTTCCTAGAAGAGTGGAAGCTGTTGTAGCTGTACAGAGGGACCAGCTATATATTAATGCCTATCGATTTATAATGGGATGACATTAAAGCTCCTGTAGGTTTCCCAGTACTTTGTCCACATAGTGCATTAAAGGTGAACATAATAGTATATATGTCTAGGGTTGTTCCTGTCTTGTGTCCTATGCTTCTGTCTAGACAGCGGCTCCCCCGCGACCCTGTCCAGGATCAGGCGGATTGATTGAGTGACTTACTTCATGGAAGTCCTCTGTCCTAAAACCTAAAAGATTAATTAATTCAAAACCCCAATAGAGGGCGCTGTGAGTTTGAATAAAAGATTTTTTGCAGTTCCTCAACGTTTTGCAGGTTCACGCTTCTCAAGCTAGGCGCGCATGGTGTTGGAGGTTTGTGTGTCCGACCAACGCTACACAAACTCTGTGTGATCAAACTGAGAGTCCTTGATCGACCTCAATCGATCCAGCAGCATAAAGATGTACAAAAAACATTAGCTAACATTAGCTAACACCTGAACACTGTCAGGCTCGGGTCACTGGTAGCCCACAAACACGCAGACAGAACAGAAACTCCAACTTTAGCTAGTATAGAGCATAGGATTTATTGATCAAGAAAAATGATTAAACACGATTTACACAATTAATTGCTGACACCTGAATGGATTTGTGTGTATACATTGGCACAGTCTTTTTTAACAAGCTCCTCTAAATCTGAAGAAGCAGCATCTGAACTCACACTGACATGCAGAGAAAGCCCAGAAACCCAGGGTAGGAACCAAGTATCGGTCACTAGTTCCCCCGCCTCATTTCCCAAAGTTCATGACCGTAGGTGAGAACAGTAACATAGAGGGGCAGCACAGTGGCTTGGTGGGTAGAACTGCTGCCCCACAGCAAGAAGGTCCTGGGTTGAATCCCACTGTGGAGCGGCCTGGGTCCTTTCTGTGTGGAGTCTGCATGTCCTTCCTGTGTCTGTGTGGGTTTACTCCGGGTACTCCGGTGTCCTCCCACAGTCCAAAGACATGCGTGGTAGGTTAATTGATTACTCTAAATTGGCTTTGACTTGTGTGTGTGTGTGTGTGTGTGTGTGTATATATATATATATATAAAACGTCACTGTCGGCATCAGTGGTCAATGTGTGTGTGTGTGTGTGTGTGTGTATGTGTGTGTGTGTGTGTACAGTATATGTGACTGGTGGCGAGATGAACTTGTGTATAGATGTAACCTTGTGTGTGTCACTAACATGACCACTGATGCCGATAGCGACGTTAAACAACCAGTAACATAGATTGTTAACAGTCTGGTAAAACGACTGCAAAACTTGTCTGTTAGCCATTCTTCCTTTCATCTGGAGGCTCCATGTTGGCAGGTTTTCTTTGAAAAGATCAACCGCTCTGGAGGAGTGGATCATAGCCTCAGGCATGAAGGTGCTGATTCATCAGCTTCTTTGTTAAAGCAACATTCAGCATTTACACCCCAACACTTAAACGCTGACCATTATACATGCTAAGGAGGTTCGAAAACTGCGGTTTGAGTAATATTTGGTGTAAAGGATGTTAATAGAAAGTTTGTAACACTTCTAAACCTTGGTCAGAGTACTAAAATGATCAGCCAAATTGTTAAGCTACCTTACATATGACTGCTATATCAGTGGTAATATTAAAAGCACAGACCGATGACTGTGCCAATATTCTACTAGGATACCTCGGGCTCTGGCATTCATGTGAACCCATGGAGGTCGGGTCCCCTGTGGAGTCTTGGTCCTCCCAAGGTTTTTTCCTACAACTTTCAGGGAGTTTTTTCTTTTCACTGTCGCCCTAGGCTTGCTCAATTTGGGACTGGCCTTTTAAGATAATATAAGATTGTAAAGCTGCTTTGAGACAATGCTCCATTGTAAAAATATAATTAAATTTGAATTGACTTGAATGTTACTTTGACATGTACCACCAGGCACAACATTGCTGCAGATCAAGTACACCCATTCATGCTAACAGCAGGACAAAGTGGGCTGCCACAGAAATGGTTTTCAGAACGTGACCAAGATTTCACTTTCACAAATTCTCCAGATCTAAATCTTTTTGCACATCTGTGATATATTCTGGAAAAAAGCATGATCCATAGAGGCCCCACTTGGCATCTCCTGTAGGATCTGCTGTTGACATCATGGTGCCAGATGCCACAGGAAATCTTCAAGCGTTATTGTGGGGTTGAAGGGTCAGCAATTTCTGGTAAGGGGTACCTACAGGTTCGCAGGCAGGTTTAATGTTATGGTTATGACTTTAAACAATGGAATAATGATCACACATAATTCATATAGGTCATTCTCAATTTCTTTTATTAGAATACAAGCAAAAAATACAACAAATGTGTATACAGTGCTTCTTCTGTAGGAGATTGTGGCAAGCATTTATTGTCATCTCCATCTGGCAGCTTCCTCGGGTTGCCAAGTTGACCATTCTACAGTATAAAAGAAACTTGATCAGGAATGAGCTTTTGGGATTTTTGGAAGGGTAGCAACCATGAAATTTTACAGTTTCACCAGTTTTACAGAAGCAGAGCTAGGTAAAAAAGGCTAAGAGATGCTAAAACTCACGAAGATTTGATTTGAGAATGATGATCAGTTGAAAAAGTATCCATTTATGAAATGTGTATATTTATGAAATGAAATAAGTATCATCATTATCCCTTTGCTAAAACAACAAATCTAATGGTGGCCTAAAGCATTTGCACAGTACAACATATGGTTATGTTTAGGCAGCAAAGCTTGTGCATTTAGGCGTGCCTAAAATGTTAAAAGCAGTTTGTCCAGTGATAGAGAAACAGAGACAACAAAGGCTTCAATGATTGTCTCATAACGCTTGTCTGGGACTTTTACATGCAGGTTTAATAAGACAGGATTTAATAAGACAGGATTTACATGCTGTGTTCAAGCAATCACGTGCCCTGTATATACATTAAGGCCTCTAAAGGAATTAGAGGACAAACCTGTTTCAGAAGGATAAGGGAGTCTGAGTTAATACATTTCCTCCTCCTCCATGGGTTCATGCTGTTCATTTCGGAGATCTGTGAACAGAAACTCTATTCATGACACATGGATGAGACTGAAAAATCTGTATTTTATTTATTTACGTTTCAGCTTAGTTCAGGTTTCATGTGCTGCAAATCAAATAAGATCAGGTAACAGATTTGGTATCAGTCTAAATCAAGTGCTAGTTGGATGGTAGCCTCCACATGGATATCTTTAGCTTTAAAATAGATGATAAATAGTAGTTCATTCATTCATTTTCTTCCACTTAATCCACAGGGGGTAGGGGGTCAGCCGGTGCCCACCCGGCAACTCTGAGCGCAAGGGCAGGAACAACTCTAGATGGGGAGCCAATCCATCGTAGGGCGCACTCAAGCACACAGTCACACACTAAGGGCCATTTTAGAGATACTAATTAATCCTAATACATGTCTTTGGACTGTGCAAGGAAACTGGAGTACCCAGAGTAAACCCGCAGTGTTTAATGCTATGGCTTCACAGCTCCAAAAACATGGTTTGCACATTCTCCCCATGCCAGAAGGTCGGTTCTCACCCTGCCCCTGTGCTCTCCATGTCCCTGAATTAATTAATTAATTAATTGATATTGAAATAAATTAATTAAATGAATACTTAAAAGAGTTAGTCATTAGAGTCAGTATTTATAAAAGGACAAATGATAAGTCGGACGTCCATGGTTTCATATTGAAAATGAAAAACTAGATTTAGAATACAATTATACTGCAAAAATGAGCGGATACTTCAAAATGAAATATCCCATGATGAAACATTCTGTGAAATTCTGTGAGCAGGAGGTTCAGAAGTCTTAATACTCTAACCGGCCACTGCAGTGCCTAAAATCATGCTGTGTTTTAAATGATTTTTCCCTCATGTCAGGCCATTTACACTGTAGTGTCGGTGTGTGTTTGTGTGAGCTTGTCTTGGTGGTGGTAATACACTACACGAACTGGCTCTACTGTCATCTTGTTTACACTCTCACCGTTTTTGCTAATGAAAGAGAGATTAGCACTGAAGCCTCTGGCAGACACGCTGCTGTCACTGCTGAACTGCACAAGCATCAGTCTGTCGTAGCTTAACACCGGAGGAGGAACGTCACGTCCACACAGAAGCACTGAAGTAGATAGGAAAGAAAGAACTACGTTACCCACGATTCACGAGGGGACACCAGCAGACATTGCTTATGAAAGAAAGGATGTCATCTTCAAGGCCTTCATAAAGTGATGTTTGATGATAAAGCTAGCACGTTGTGATGCAGTTCTAAGGAGGACTCATTTTAAAATCTATTTTGTTATTGATTTTGAATTTTATTACTTATTTAAATGTTATTATTGATTTAAATGATATAATTTACTTTATTTTACTAATACTACCTAATTAATTCAGTTAACATCTTGGCCACCCATGGAGGTCGGGTCCCTTTTTGAATCTTGGTCTTCCCAAGGTCTCTCCCTTCTATATTCACAGACTTTGCCTTACCACTGTCGCCCTAGGCTTGCTCACTTTGGGATTAGCCTATAAGATAATATAAGATTGTAAAGCTGCTTTGAGACAATGCTCCATTGTAAAAAGTGCTATAGAAATTAAATTTTATTGAATAATGTTTCTCAGTATGATGAGTTTTTAAAAGTCTATGTTTAATTTATGTCAGAAGACAGCTGTGTCCAAATGTGTTCCCTTTTTTACTCCTTAGACTGTACTGAATATAGTACTATGCAAAAACCTTAGACCACCACTAGATTAGTTGTTTTAGCAATTTTATAATGACCATATGCAACATATTGTGGACTAAACAACACAAAAATGCCAAACTTGGTTTGGTCGCTCCATATGGAAACTGGAAATGTCGACCCATATCATTGGTGGGTAAAATTAATTAAGTTTTACTTACTTTGTTACATAAATCTTTATAACAGTGAAAGAGACATAATTCCACTTCTCCCCATTCATATCTGTGTGAGCTTTAGCATATCTTTTCACCCACCACCTTTTCTGAAAAAGGCATGCTTGGCTGCTACCCTTCCAAAAAGACAATTTCTGATCAAGCTACTTCAGACTGGTACAGTTCGGTATATTATAACATACAGGGTCTGTATGATTGAGGTCACAAGGTCTGGTGAAGTCTTATTATGTGTTATTATTATTATTATTATTATTATTGCAGCAATGAGGAAATTGTAGCTTGTGGTTGATGCTAAGTTTCATTATTGTGCCATGTTAATCCTTAAGTCTTTGGAAGTCTTTCTTGGCCATTTTGTCTTATTTTCATTGACAGTTTGCCTTTATGGTTTTTATTTAAAGGTAGGTGCTGTTGGTTAGATCATTAATTTGTCTATGCTCAGTGTTGTTGTGAGGCAATGCTCGTGTTTCTCAATATGGAGGAATTCAGGGAAGGTTGCTCATTGCTTAATGGCGTAATTGTAGTCACCCGGAGTCAATCCGCCTCTAATACTAGTCATGTGACTAAACAGCGGCTATGTACTAGCAACCTAACCATTACACTGCATCGTTATGGCTCAGGATCCATATCCCAGAGTAGCCTAGCAGCAACGTTCTCATGACTTTAATCACTTGAAATGTGTTTTCCCTTCCTGTTTTTTCACAAGTTGGAGATTAGATGCATGAGTAGAGCAGGAAAAAAGGTCAAATTTAGCAGTGCTAAGAGGCTTTGCGTTTCAGGATGGCTTTTCGTCCACTTGCTATTTACCCAGTTCCTCTTTTGCTTCAAAGTCTCCGAACACAGACAGTGAGTCATATTTGCACCCAACAGACTCCTCCAATTCAAAGTCAGCAAAGTCGAGCTGTGGAGAAACACACCAAAAAGTCACTGTAATGCAGTAATATACTGCTCACAAAAATGATAGGATACTTTATACTTTTTTTACCTTTAGAAGACTCATTATCTTAAATCTATTTAGTTATTTTATTTAAATTTAATTAGAAATGTAAATTGCATTATTTACTTTGTTACTATTACTATAAGTTAATTATTTCAATTAACATCTAGTCCACCCAAGGAGGTCGGGTCCCTTTTAGAGTCTTGGTCCTCCCAAGGTTTCTTCCTTCGATATAGAGGGAGTTTTTCCTTTCCACTGTTGCTTGCTCAGTTTGGGTTTGGCCTTTTAAGATAATATTCTACTGTTAAGCTTGAGACAATGCAGTAAAAAGCAAAAAAGTAAAAAGCGCTACATAAATAAATTTGACTTTGACTTTAACCTTGCCTTCAAAATGAAATATCCCTGATTTTTTGTGAGCAGTGTATGTACACATGGCAGTGAAATATCACACGTTTATGAGTACACTGTAAATTAAGATGCAGAACACACACTTGGAACACTGGCCTATAAGATACTGATGGACCTGAAGGTTCAGGGTTCAAATCCAACCTCTAAGCTGCCACTGGGTCCTTAAATAAGACCCTTATTCCACAAATGATCCCCTGGGTGCTTGCTTGCTTGCTCGCAGTTTTATATGCCAGTTACATCTTTATGAGCACTGCATTATTAATGACCATAAATAAACCATGAATTGATACAGATCATATTTTATAAATGCCTGAACATTATGAAATGGCCTTTTGAAGAATGTCTGAAGGTGTCATATTTATATTAAAAACCTAGCTGTTTAGGCAGTCGAGTGCTGATTTATCATCCCTTTACCGTGTCATCATCATGTGCTATATAAATATATTTATTTTGACTTGACTTGACATGATGGTCCAGGTTTCAAGTCCAAGCGTTACCATGCTGCCACTGTTGGGCTCCTGAGCCCGGCCCTGAGGGAGTCTGCTACATGCTGTGAATGTAAATGTGTTTACGTTACACCCGACCCAGCCAGAACGGCATCATTGGGACTCGAACCTATTGAATAAAGGATTTTCAATAGGATTTTATAATGAAGAACACAGACTGTACAGACAAAAGTTTGCGGACACCCCTTCTAATTATTGACCTCTGCTTTTTTAACAACACTATAATACAATACCGTACCCCACTGGCTTTCTATATGGCTTGTTTATAGGTTTCCACGCCCAGCAAGTCAGTTTATCAACGTTCTGCCCTGCTGAACTGGTTTGCCAACTTTAATTGGGAGCTTGTCTGACTTGTAGCAGAACCTTGAGCTTCCTCAAACACCTTGAAAATGCACTGTAATGTCTAGGGTTATCATCAGAAGCCATGAGCACAGTCATGTTCCAAATCGAGCCGAAAGCCCTTTTAGAAGAACGGATGAAAAAGGATGTTGTTGGAGCAAAGGTGGGAGGCAAAGTTTAGTAGAACGTCTGGGTTGGAACTGCTCTAATGTAGTGGCTCTGAAGGAAACTGATATCATGTTCCCATTAACCAGGGAAACTGATCGTGAGTCTCCACTCTCACTGCATATTCAAACGGCCGATGAATGCATTCATGAGCCATTGTCCAGTGAACACTGACCACACCGGGCCTAGGCCTGACCCACTGCCCACTTACCTTAATAATGTGGTGCTCAGGGGCGTAAATTAACCACCGGCAGTGATGGTTGTTGCTGTAGGATCGTGGGTAGTCAGGACTCCGTATGGCCTCCGAGGATTGAAACAGTGCCACTGTGCCACAGTCTGGCCCTGAGCAAACACAAAAGCGGAGGTAGCGGTAGAGCTGAGCAGGATCACACGCACATTCTCATTTCCCGGTGGACAATGCCCGTTTCAGGGCAGCACAAACACGGTGTTGCATTTCTTTCCGCCAGGGGTCATGTGGAGGAGAGAGAGATAAAGCACTGGTGCTGTTTGGATCCTACGTTCTTGTGATTCCCCGGGGACGAGCGTGCGTTGCGTCCTTTGGCACAGCTGTCGTTATGGTCACGGGCCAAGTAGCGCGAGGTCTCGAGGGGCTGTCCGGGACTTAACACCTCAAAAATAAGCCACAAAGGGGCAGGGCTATCCCAATGTCACGTGTGTATCTGTCTGGAGAGCAGAACACGCTGAGGAACCACACACTAGGAATAGCCAAGTGCAGCATCATTAGCACCATCATTAGGAGGAAGGTTAATGAAGGTAATTTGTTAAGGAATTAACAAGGAAATGAGATAATGTTTGGGTTTCTGTATCCAGTTTCAATTGTTTGTTTATGTACAATGTGTCGTTAGCAGTCAGCAGTTATCTAGTTAGACAGCATTTTGGCCATACCAGGATGAAGCTATCTCTTTTTAGAAGAACCTGGGTTAAGGTGGGATGATCCTGGAGGGGGGGAGCATTTTCTCAAATCAACATCACAATTATTTAGATACAAATATTTAGTAATAACTGATTGAGTCTAGAACGACAGTGGAAAGGTCTGGATAAAAACTCTCCAAATTTAGGATTCTTACGAGGACCAAGACTAAAATGCTAACATCCTTGGGCAGCCCAAATAAAAATTCGCTTACATTCATTCACTCGCTTTGTTATCCCCTTAGTCCTGGACAGGGTGATGAAACACCCGGTGCCCAGCCGGCAGCACAGGGCGTTAAGGAAGGAACAACAACAGGATACAATAGTTTTTGCCTTGTGGAATTGTGTGTGTGTGTGTGTGTGTGTGTGTGTGTGTGTGTGTGTGTGTGTGTGTGTGTGTGTGTGTGTGTGTGT
>JAUZST010004334.1:0-16391 GCA_034779995.1 Parotocinclus haroldoi | reverse complement strand
ATTCATTTAGTACTGTTAGTCAGGTATTTATTCCATTATAGGGACCAAATATACACACATACAACTTTAAAGAGATTCCAATGGTCTCAGTTCGGTTGTTATGGTTAGGTGTAGCATTAATTACCCACAGTACACTGTGTGTGTGTGTGTGTGTATGTGTGTGTGTGTGTGTACCAGTGCAAGGTACGTTTATCACTGTGGGGACAAAATGACTCCACTAGGGTAGAAAGACCTGACATTTGGGGACACAAACTTTCTAGAGATCTTAAAGGTCCCACTTTATTTATTATTGTTAGCTGTAGATTTACTTACACAGTACAGTACACAGTTTGTGTGTGTGTGTGTGTGTGTGTGTGTGTGTACACAAGTGAGTACCACACGTTCCCACGAGCATAGAACATTTTAGGACATTTTGCTGCTCCTTAAATTGCTTAAAAAAACTACTTTTGAAAAACCGCAGCACTTACTTTAGATCACTGAGGTTAAGGTTAGATGTAGCAATAATAAGGTACAGTAATCATTCCCATTGAAAACCCCCAAGATGTGTGTGTGTGTGTGTGTGTGTGTGTGTGTGTGTGTGTGTGTACGCTTCAGAGACAGCAGGGAGCACATAGCATGTGCAGTAGAGAGATAGGGAGAAATGACTGCAGGTAGCTGAATCAGTGAAGAGAAAACAGATAGTCCTGAGCTATAGGATTAGATTAGAGCGGGGCTGTGCTTCCTGAAGCAGCAATTCTGCCTCTGCAGCATTCAGTGAACTGTGACAGTTCAGCCCCCACATGTCCCTATGTCTTGTGGTGTATAGCTACATAACCTAAAATAATGGATAAGAGATGAAACAGCATCTGGGTAATTATTATTTCTCTACTGATGCTTTCATTTAATTTAAATCACCATCATTCCTAAATACTTGATACTGTTAAAACAATGTTTACAGCTAAATAAATGAGTAATGCTAGGCTCTTTATATTAACAGAATATTGTAGAGACTGTTATCCCAAGCAACTTACAACTGATACAATCTCACAATACAAGCAATTGATAAAGAGCCTCACTTAAGCACCCAAAAAGGGTCAGTTTAGCAGAGCTAGAACTACTACTGGTCAATAGCTTTAACCAATGAGCCTCCACTACAGATACATACCCTCTTTTTTTCTAAACAGTCAAGCAGAGCAACCAAACAGTCATGGTTATGCATGGTAAATAATGTCAATAAGGAGACAGTGCTTTACAAATGGGAATTGAATACAGGTACGAGCCATTAAAGGACCACCCTGTTTTTTTAACATCGAGGTCATAACAATTATAACACATTCTAAAAGGAAAAAATAAGTCTGTTAATTCCAGATGTTGCAGCCTTTAACAGCCAATCTTTAACAGCCAAGCAGATTTACGAGCAAAGACCAGAGATCCACTCATGTTCTACTCATTTGTTTTGTGTGTGTGTGTGTGTGTGTGTGAGTGAGCGAGCGAGCGAGCGAAAGAGGGAGAGAGCGAGAGAGATGTTTATATAAGATTGTGGGGACAACGAGTATAGATAGATCCGAGTTTCTTTTTAAAATCACTTTGCCTGTCCCTGCAGGGAAATCCATTCTTTGACTGAAACAGCAAACATTTATTTAAAACCCAAAAGATCTCCAAAAAAGTCAAAAGATCTTCATTATATTAAGGTTACCATTACTTGCACACATAGATGTAAAAACAATTAGCTACAGTAATCATTACGGCTCCAGAAAGTTCCAACCAGAACTGAAAGTAACTATCTTATCGGTTGTGTACAAGCTTGCTTGTTAGCTCATGTTTGGACTACATTTCATTTACATTTCCAGCATTTAGCAGACGCCCTTATCCAGAGCGACTTACAATTAATACAGTCTTACAATAAGAGCAATGGTGGGTTAGGGTCTTGCTCAAGGACCCAACTGTGGCAGCTTGGCAGAGGTGGGATTTGAACCCTAGACCATCAGGTCCAGAGACCATTACCTTAACCGCTAGACTACCGCATAGTTATAGTCCCTATAGACTATAACTTGGTTGACATTTTTGTACAAGTCATGCATGTTTCTATGTATAACCTTCCACTACTTATTTATAACAAGATTTAAATGGCATTCATAAGTAAGCATCTGTATACTCTCACCTAGAACTATATAAACTGGTTTAGGTTACCTTTTATTATTTTTTTTCTTTGCATCTCCTATACTGAAGGGTAGGGGGTTACAACTCACTGAGTCTCTGTTCATCTGGCTGATCTTCTGTGTTGTTCGAAACACTATCAATGCATTTTTTTACTTCCATCAAACAAAAGTATCCCAGTACAGGGTACTTAGCAGTACACTACATTGTACATAGTACAGTGTACATAGCAGTACATCACCATAAAAAGACTATGTAGCTATATTATTATAGCTGTCACCATCTATTTCAGTCAACTATCTGCATCACAAAACGTAACGTGCTTGTTAAACAGTGCATACCTTTATACAAATTTGCACTGCATTTTATTCAGATATCATTGTTCATTAAAAGCCATTATTGACGCAAGTCTGTTAGTGATTTCTGCAACAGTCAAGGAGAGACAGCCAAGTATTTTATGATATTAGTTTGAAAATGTGAAATTTTCAAATATTTAATTTCTAAACAATGACATATTAGTCGTGTTCAGGGTAACATTAACTAGTATAATACATTATTTTGTACAATTAACTTTTTCTGTAATTAAGTAGCATAACTCCTTACAGTTTAAACTCTTAAAACTCGTAATTTCATAGCAGGTACTGAAACCACACACCATGCATGGCACTCCACTAGTATTTGCACAGATCTGAACTTCGGTGCATCCCTAACAGTACAAAACGTGAAGGGACATACAACATTATAGTGTTATAAACGATTACATGGTATTCACAAGCATGCAGGCATGCACATATACACACAGAGCTTACTGGGGAGGTGTTCTTACCAAGACTGCGGTTGCTAAGATACTGGCGTAGACTGACATTGCCCAGCTGATTGGTCTGGATCTGCCCCACCTCTAGAGCCAGTGTAGTGTTATCACCGCTCATACTCATAGAGCCACACACAGAATGAACCTTCAGGACCAGCACTGAGACCTGCAGTGGCACGTGTATACACACAAATTACTATTCAACTATCTTAAGCACAAATATTTAAAAAGTTAAATACACACCATAACATGTAATGAATCAAAACATGCATTTATTAGAAAAGAGGTATGCGTAATTAGTAACCCGTTTTACTCCCACTTATACCAATCAGGGTCAGGGAGCAGGGTTTGGAGCCTAACTCGGAATTCACTGAATGCACGCCAAGGTGCACCCTGGACAGGTGCAACACTCAGCACTGCCATTTCCAGCTCTTACCAACAAGCCACTGGAACGGGCATGTGTAAATTTAATTAAATAATTACTTGAAAATGTACTCATCCACATGACATCCTATGTAAGAGTTACCCATGTTAATCTAGTAAAACTGTATTTGATTCACATTTCCAAATGTCTATATGCCTGTCCTTAGTGGGTTCTGCTGATAAAAAAATTTTTACGCTTGGCTATGTGGTTTCACAGGTACCACCCACTCTTCACATGCATGATTAGATTATGCAAACAAATGCTTGTCATTTGTTTATTTATTTATCATTCAGCAAAACCAGTTTCAGACCTTTTCTGGCAAATAGCAGTAATCACGGTACAAATATGTTTATCTGAATATACAGCGTAGTTAGGACATCACTCATATTTCAGATAACTATTTTCACTTAAAATTAACAGAAGCAAAGGCAGTGCAATGGCAAGAAACGGTTACTAATTGGTAATTGGTTATTAATTAAAAACCTGTTAGTTCATCATTACCTCTTATTCTGTTCAATAATGCAATAAATGAAATAAAACCAGTCTTATATCCTTGGGTTGCAAAATATGTAGTGGCAGTTCAATTATGGGTTCAAAATGAAAAAAATAAAGTCTGTTCAGGGTGTAAATTTCTGCAATGCAAATCTATGCAAATCTAAAGTTCCCTGATAAATCTACAGTGTAGTACATTGCAAATCTGCCCATTGTTGATTAAATGATGTTTCAGTAAACTGGATCAAACTGAGCAATGTTATTTATGCTCTTTAAAAAGATTCATTATTTTATTTAATATGAACTCGTATCTCATTTGGACAGTTCAGAAGAAAGAAGGATGAAACAGAATTATGATACAGCAACTGCTTTTAAACATGTATATTTACTGATTTAGCCATGTGAAAAAAAACACATTTGATATCAGAAAGTCCTCACATGGGGTGCATCATAATGGCACTCTACTACCTACATATTCTTAAATATGACAAAATTTGAACCGGAAAAACAGAACGCATGTAACACTGCTTAACAATAAAGAAATGTACACACAAATAAAACTACATTTACAAGTAGAATGTATACTTAAATAAATATAATGGATGAATGGTGAATTACAACACATACTAATTAGTGTTTAAGAGAAAGCTTTGAAAGGAAAACAGTGAAAAAGAGAAGGTGAGAGAGGGGGAAAAAAAAGAAGAGCGAAAGATAGAGGGGGCAAGAGGGCTACAAATAGACGGCTGGAAATAGAATGAGTGAGAGAACGATGATGCAAGGAAAAGTTAGAGATGGCCATACCAGATCTTTGGTTGGTTCATCAGTGCTCTGTGAGGTAGCACTGACAGCATCAGGTGACTGGGTCTCATCTCCATCCTGTACCAGCACCTCAGAGGCCCGCTCGGGTGCACTTGGAGTGACTTTAAACCCAGAGATAGACACATCATCTACAAGTACACACATTTAAAATTCAGACTTTGATCATAATGGTGCCTTGCATGACAAGCAAACAATTTTAAAGTTCAAATGCCTATATATATATATAAATAAATAAATAAATAAATATATATATATATAAATATAGGCATTTGAACTTTGAACTTATATATATATATATATATATATAGAGAGAGAGAGAGAGAGAGAGAGAGAGAGAGAGAAAGAGAAAGAGAAAGAGAGAGAGAGAGAGAGAGCGAGAGAGAGCGAGCATTATACTCTAATCAAATTAAAGTTGAATAAGGTTTCTGTTTATTTACTTGTTAATCACAAAAAGCTCCAACAGAACCAGCTTATGATTCAATCTTGCCACCTAGTGGCTAACTCACTGTATACCCTCTAAGAGACTGATATGGACATGTGCATGTGCCTACCTCTCTCTAGACCATATTCACAGTCCTCCAGTAAGGAGCTGTCTATGGAGAGATTGTCAAGAGACTGCAGTGATGGACTCTTCATGTTCTTGTAGGACACTGAAAAACTGGATTGCGACCTGTCCCGCATCAGCCGCCCACTGCATCACACACAGACACAAGCTTCAAGTACATGATAGTAGTATTGTAAAATGCAAAAACATTGCTTAATAATTCAATTACAGAAATTGTCATTTTAAATTCAGTGAATGGAAATACTAAATTATTGAAGGAATTCCCATTTAAATGTTTAGAGAGCATGAACCTAACTAACAAACATGGCAAACACACAATACACTACATACAAAATGCACTATATAGACAAACATTTCTGGACATCCTTTTTAAGTATTGAGCTCGGCCATTTGAGCAACGCTGCAACACTCACAATAAAGCAAACCTATCTGGATTACCCATAGCACTGTGCCATAGACACAACAGTGGCAGTAGAATGGGTTGTACTCTCAATAGAGAATTGGTTTCTGAACTCTTTCAGAGACCTTGGAAATGCACTGCAATGCCAAATATGAGCCAGGCTTATTGCCCAACATCAGAAACCAACCTCTCAGTAATGTTCCAAAATCCAATGGAAAGCCCTCTTAGAAGAACAAAGGCTGTTGTAGCAGCAAAGGTGCAGGGCAATCTCCATAATAATACACAGGTTTTGAAAGTAATAATTTGGGTGTCCACAAACGTTTATCGATATAGTGCATGGTCCGTGTATCGAAACAGGTGAGCATTTTTTTTATATCTTCACTAGTTTGTAAATATGAAAGAGTTGGATATAAGCATAAACCCATATAAATACTTTAATATGTATGCGTGTGGAAAAATAAAATACTTTGCACGCGTGTGGCCTTGATTGGACCACCAGTGCTGATATGGTGCTGACACTGATTTTGTCTTCTGCCCTTAGACTAATGAAAAACAGTCCTTCACCTCCACCTGAATTAATGTTTTTGAACAAGGTCCATTCAATCATGTCATGTGTTGAGTGGCACATTATTAAATCCCACCAGTTGTGGATAAACACCAACCATTCTGACAAGCGAGATAATTAATATCAAAATCATTTCTATTTACATCCCTCCATATCTTCAGCATTAAACTATTAAACAGCTAATTAAACTCACTTTATTAAGTACATATCCAGTTTTATACATCTCCTTTTACCACAGAAGTGGCAGAGGAGAGCACAGTGGCCACTCACTGTGCACTGTTATTAGACAAATCGAATATATTGTTTCACCTTGTACAGTACATGTACCATCAGAGACAGTAGCTCTGTTGTTGAGCAGTTTGTGTTAGTCATCCTTTAATTCTTCATTTACATTTACGGAATTTAGCAGACACCCTTAACCAGAGCGACTTACAGTCTTACAGTTCAATGGTGGGTTGAAACGCCTTGCTTTGGCAGAGGTGGGATTTGAACCCTGGACCATCAGGTCCAGAATACAGTACCTTAAATGCTAGGCTAGTGCTCATTCATCAGTGCTTACAAGATTCTGGTGGCTGGATATTTTTGGATGGTGAACTACTTTCAGCCCAACAGTGACACTGACTCCAGCAGTACTGCTGTGTGATTCATTCATACCAGAACAACACACACAATCACACCACCACCGCTACATTAGCGTCAATACAGTGCCGAGAACGATCAACCAACCAAATAGTACCTGATTAGAGAACAAAGTAAAGGGAACTGGCAAAGTATGTAGAGGAATAAATGGACTACAGTCTGTAATTGTAGAACAACAAAGTTCTTCTATAGGGTATTTTGACATGATAAAATGGACATTGAGTGTAGAAGCAAGTTGTACTTAGTAAAGTGGCAGTTAGTTAATCCCTGGCAACCAAAAGACTGAGGACAGACACTGGTGCAGCGATGTTTCTGTGTTCTATGTAAATACTGACAATCTGTCTAAGCAGGATTATATGCACACATTGTCCATCTGTGTACAGTAAGGAAAGTGTATATGTACCAAGCCGTTATGCACATGATTCTGAGGCAAACAATGTCCGAAACTACACTGCTGACAAAACTATGAGGATATTTCATTAGTAGTAAATCAGGAGATAAATCAAAATGAATGATCTCCTAATTGTTGCAAGTAGATTAGTTATTAGTTACTAGCACATTCACTGCCTAACTAGTCACCAGACATAACAACACAGACAAAATACAAACAAAAACACACACATACAACTACACAACTGGTTACAAATTCCCATTCCCATAGGGTGGTTCTTACATGTTGGGCATGGAATATAAGGAGGTGGACCTGGTGTGTGTGGAGGTCAAGAAGTCAGAAAGCACTGATAAACTCCCTTTCCTTAAGAAATAGAAAGTGAAATACAGAGTAACACGAAAGCAGCAGTGAGAAAGAAGCTGTCATGCAAGCATGAGTGTTTCGAGCATGCATACATACCAAACATGGCACTGTTTACAACATACACACCCGTAAGCACTAGGGGTGGAGGGAAAAAAATTTGAATTTTCGACGCATCGCGATTCGGTCGTTAACGATTCTGAATCGATTAACCAATGTCAATAATCGTTAATCGAGCACACTTGCATCTGAACATGTAGACCAGCTTCTGTTCTTACACAAGAACTTTAGCACTCATTAACTGAGCTCTGTAATCGTCTATTTTGAGTTTAATATTTTTGTAAGTATCCATTTTGAAGAAAGCGAAAACGGATACTATTAAACTTAAAATAGACGACTACAAACAGACATATACTGTTTAGAAAATGGTTTTCATTACAAAGTGTACATTTTTGGTTAAGAAAAAAAACTGTATACAAAAAAAAAACGAATCAAGATACATCGATAATCGTTGCCCTCTGAATAGTAATAGAATCGAATCGTGAGGTGCCTAGAGATTCCCGCCCCTAGTAAGTACTCAGGTTTATCTACAGTGGCATGATCATTTTTGTGACAAGTATGTACAGCAGTTAAGGTAGTTTGATTCCCGCTTCTACCGGCAGGAACTACCCTGAACTGGGATAAGTCACTGTGATTTTACTTACAGTTTTCTACATTACATTGTGTGCATAAAAAAAAGATTAAAAATAAATAAATAAATGAAAAGATTTGTCCCAACATGTTAGGGTAACTGGTCACCCATAGTGCGAGTCTGTCTGACTAGTATCAATGTAACTGTATTCCAGTCCAGTCATTGGAAATTATGCAGCAATACAATAGATGAATACCTAGGGTGCAATCATAGGCATACTATATTGTGTTGTGTTGTATTATATTATATTTTGTACATCAGTCTATTTCAGTCTACGGGTGCAATTTCAGTGATAAGACTTGCTGCTTTCATGTCGGTGGCTTAACTTATTTGACTTCTTTATATTCCATTTGTTTCACGTATGCATGGATAATATTATTACATTCATTTACTTATTTTGTGTTTTTAATCATTAATCATGTAGTGGGGCACAAACAAACTAATCCTATTTACATAACTTTTTATAGGAAAAAGTTGTTTCAGACAAACAAATCTGAGTTTGAACAAAAACTTGTTCTAAATCCAAGGTTTCAGAAAAAAAAAAAAAGAACGTGAAGCAAGAGTAGTAGTCAAATAGAAAACGGATTCATGATGTACTACTCTACCTGGACATGGATTGCGGTAATCTAGCTCCCTCATTCTTTTCATTCCAGTCCCTGGAAAGTGTCTCACTCAGTGGGTCCGCTGTCCCAATCCTGCCCATCTCATTCTGCATAACTTTGAACTCCGATTTGATCCTTTCCACCTCCTGAAGGCCATCTCCACCTTCTCTTCTGTCCTCCAAACCTGACCTTGCTTTGCTGTCTTCTACGAACGGTTTCTTTTCAACTTGAGCTTGTACTAAAGAGGGCTGAAGAGGTGGAGCATTCTGGTTCTGCACATCCGTGTCTGCACACAGCAGTTGATCGACAGAGCAGGCAGGTTTTGTGCTGCCAGTTGGGGCTTCTCCTGATTCACTGCCAGCCTCCAGAGTGGCCCTGCTACCAGAAGGCGAGAGCTCAGAGCCCAGTGGGCTGCTGTCAGCATCAGCCATGGGCACAGGTTTCAGCAGCAGTGCCACCTCGGCACTGCTCATCAGCAGGCCCACGCAGGCACTGAGCGTACGTCCACTTCCCTGGCTTGCCAAGCCATGTTCCTCCAGGTCCTTCTGTAGAGTGTGCTGCAGAGACTTTAAGGCTTGCTGCAGACGCATCAGGAACACATACTGACCACGACTGGCTTGTGCACTTAGCATCTTTTGCACGTGCACCAGTATCTGCACATCTGCATCAGAGGAAGCGGAAGAGGAGGTAGAGTCGTCAGCATTCAAGCATTCCAGAGAACTTGGCTTGCGCAGGCCATTGGTCAGTTTGTCACTCGACACCTCCGTGCTGTAATACTGCTTCAGCAGCTTCTGCCTTTGTAGTCGACCTGTTAGGTCATTTGATAGCACCCCTGTGTCTGCAGCTCCCTCCAGTCTCTGCTGATGCTGTGCGTAACGGGCAGGCTGGCACAGCCATAACGTAAGGGGAAAGGAATCGACACAGGGTGCAGGTCGTTGGCCACGGGCACCCTCATAGTCCACCCAAAATTGGGTAAAACGCAGGGCCCACAAATCAGTGGCTGATGGTGCCTTAAGGGCATCTGTACTGAGAGCAGGCGGAGCCAGGCCTCTGTACACGTCATGCATGCGCGTGTCCCGTTCGTGCGCATGGCGCTGGAAGACTGAATGGAGCACAGGAAAAGAGGAAGATGAAGAAGGGGAGTTAAAAAACGGCTGCTCCCGAAAAGCCTGTAGCAGTGCCTCAAGGTCAGAACGAGAACAGCCAGCTGATTGGCGAGTGTTCGTGGCCACCATTTCAGAAGTTTGCACTGAAATAGAGCGAGGAAGGTCTGGCTGGGATTGATCTTTGTCTGCTGGGATCACCAACTGCAAAAGAACACAAAGAGGCAGTTTAATCCCTACACAATACCCACTAGTCCACGTGTACTTGTGATAGGGGTGTTTAATGGTGACAAAATCAATATCTTAATATTTTCTGTGATTGATTTGTGTCAACTTGGCACTCAACACTTAACAAACCGTCTCTGACTCTCTGCTGCAGGCACCATTTTTAAGACTATGGCTGCATAGTGCCATCCAATGACTGAAGCCAAAAAATACTGGCATACAGCACACAGGAAGTAGTTTGTTATTTGAATGGAAGTGTCGAAGAAATCAATAAAGAACATTATTGTGTTATCATAGACAACACCTTTCATTAACATGAAGATGTTTTCCAGTCAACATTGGACTATATTTAGTATTTTATTGACCTGCCCTGTGGGGTACAAAGTAGTCAAATGCAACATTCCACTATTGTGGACACACGTTACACAGACACAACTCCCCATATCTTGAGGGTGGAAAGGTCAGACAGGGATCATTACCTTATTTGACTTCTTTATATCGCTTTCCCAACAACGGTCAAAGACCGTCAAAGAAGCTGTCAGGAGCCCCAAATCTTAGGGAAATGGGAAAATGGAAATCGGAAGGGAAAAATCTTCTGTTTAGGTTTTTGATTTAGGCTGTGCTGGTGGACTTGGGATCATTGGCATGTCTCAAGGCATACTCGCACCATGCCAGAGAACCATTTTCAGCTACTGGAGGTAGCTTTTCGTGCTTAGACTTGTGGTCTGTGCTCGGAACATGGTTCAACTGAACCACCTCTTTGCTTGCCTGAGCATGGTAATGAGCCATCTCAAGAGTGCCAATGAATGGGTAAGGAGCATGGTAAGTAGAGATCTCACTAGGATGTTGTACAGAGGACATAATGATTGCTTTTTGAATCTGTCAGACCGCATGTGTGCATTGATGGAAACTTCACCTTCAGCATGAGGCCGTCCACTTTTATATCAATGTGCTCATCTGGTTTTTGGGAGTCGTTGAGCTTATAGAGCTCCATGAACTGCTCCAAACTGTGACGCAGATCCAAAGCAAAGAGATTAAGCCAAATCAGGCTGCGTGCATCCACGACCAGTTGCAGAGCATTCAGCTGCACGTACAGGTTTGGACACGGAACTGCAAAATACACACAAATATACATATATTATCATTACTAGTCACAGAAAGTGCTAGTCTTTAGAAGTACCTTTTCTCGATGCAGAAACCACATATTTTGTAGTGTTTAACCATGCCACAGTGAATATATTTACATATGCATGTAAACACCACTTAAGGACCATCCGATGAACATCTGTTCTGTATAATGCATTATAATGGGTTGTATTAATCTGCTTTTTAATTTCAGACACAGCCAATCAATGCTCAGATCCACAAGTAGTAGCGCAAGTTTATGAGCAGGAAGTCCATAATTTTGTGTGTGTGTGTGTGTGTGTCTATCTTACCAGTCGTATGCTAGCTTGCTCATTAGTTTAGTTTCAGACTTGAGACTGGTCTGGTGTTTTTGACTTTCTGTCACATACTGATAACCAGCTCTGAATGGCGTTCGTCTTGGTAGTAAGACCCCCCAACCCTCCACCACCGTACCTGTATATTCGCCAATCATACTGCTCACAAAAATGATGAACTGTCCCCCAATTTTTGTGAGCAATGCATTTTTGGCTTCAATCAAACAAAACTTGTCACATCATCCCCAGTTGTTACTGCTTTTCGCTAAACAGGGTTAAAACAGTACATTTCCACAAATGACAAAAAGATTTAAAAGTTTAGGTGTACAACAGGTTAGTCTGCATATTGTTTGCACACATTTTTCTTGTGAAAATATACAGTGCATTTACATTAAGGAACCATAAAAAGACTGTGACTATGGTAACGCCCAGTCAACCCATCCATTTTGGTCAACGGCGCATTTTACAGAATGTAACGCGGATGTTAACAGTGAATACCTGTAAAAAGTGTCATTACACTAAGGGGTTCAATCTGTAAACACTTAACTATAAACTATAAACACTTGTTTTTTTAAAGAGTGGTTTTTGTTTTCTCATTGATTTATTTACGATAAGTTAATATCATACAGCAGTAGTCCTAAGTACTACCCAAGATTCTGTACCGGCAGTCATACACTGTATTAATGACTATCGTATTACTCAATGCTATTGCTCTGGTCTAGCCTGGCCTAGCCTTCACAAACATCTACAGAGCAGTTGGAGTCTTACTTGGGTAGTCCTTCCCATCAGGAAAGTAATACTCTGTGAATTCCACATGGATAGCAGGCATCTCTTGGGGGAGGTACAACATCTTCTTATTACAGGATATCATAGCTTTTGGTGAGGTGCGCCGCTGGTCTGCTGTTGAAACCTGAAAGGTAATAGGAAAGTTCAAGTACAATTGGCTGTTTGGATGAACCAGGAATGTGGACATAATTGCTTCTAAGCTACCTGGAAATATAGTCAAACCAGACCAATGTGCCTTGCTTCAGCAGATGGTCCTGATTAGAGATTGGGAGCTTATATACTCATTCCTAACTCATTCATTAAATGACTCTAACTACCATATACATTGGGGTAATAACTCTTGAGATCATTACAAATCAAACAGACAGCATAACAATGAGTGGAAATTTAAATTTAATAATACTCTTTAGGGGAAAAAAGCAGTATTGCACACAGTTGTTGTTGATTTTGCATTGGTTTAATGATCATAGATAAAATGTTGGACCCAAAATGTAAAATACTATTCTTTTCAGCTTCTTCGGTAGGAATCTTCATTCCAATCCTTCTAAGCTTTTTCTGTTCCCATGGTGAGTTCATGGTTGCTACCAATCCAAAAAGACAATTCTTCAAGCTTTAACTTATTCAGACTGTAGAATTTGTCAACTTGGCATATTAGCAAAGCTGCCATTACAGAAGTTCAAATGGGAGCTCACACCAAATACTTGCCACTGTAGCAAATGGCAAGCAGTTGTTATTTTGTTGTTGGGCTGTGATTTGGGTTATTATCCTGCTGCCTGTATGGATACTTCTCTATCGGGTTCCAAACGAGCATTTTACCAGACTTTTTTTGGAGCTGCATGTTCCTCCATTACTCCATACTTTATCCTTTAAGTATCTTATACAGCACGTAAAGCCCTTAATAAGAGCCATATCTTCCGGAGGACCTGGGTCAAACCTGTGACTTGTAAAATTAGGTTAGGAGGCCTTGCGGTGGACTGGCATTACAGTTATTAATGCACACTCACAGCAGACCTAGTACGAGCTGATAATTCAGCTGTATTCAGTATGCACAGTACTTCAAAAAACACTGAAGTGAGACTATAGCATTGTAGAATTACCTGATAAATACTGAAGTCAGCCATGCGCAGTACAATGGAGCTAGACATGAGCTGGGTCCTGGGGGTGGGCATGGAAGAGAAGGATGTGCTGGTAGAGATCTTGCCTGTGTGGGAAGAAATACAGTAATCAGATAGCACAAACGGGGCGTGCACACAAGCTCTGTGTGTGTGGCACCACAAACGCACACCAGAGAGCTACCTGGCTCCATGCACCAGCAGCAGTGTGGGTATGCAGCCCACGCCTCAGCACTCGTGTCCAGCTGCCTAACCACTACGCCAGCACCCAGTTCTTCTAAGGGGACACACAACCCAATACCACCAACTAAGCATAGTGTACCATATTATTAGTAAATTTGATGGGGAGTTCTGGAAAGTCAGCAAAGTTAGCACATATGGTGCACGGGTACACCACCATTTCCACTGGAGTAATGTAAATGACTATTGTTGTTGTTTTCTATTCAGGTTATCAATATGGTTTCAAAATCCAAAACAACATGGTGTACTGAAAACCTACCAAGAAGAGCCTAAAAAGGCTGTATTTGTGTAGGAGTGGAGTGTGGTGCACTCCTACCGTGTCTAGGTAAGGAATTTGAAATCTGGAAGTAGTGCCTCACCAAAAATAAACCAGAAAAGCACTGACATGTCTAGTTTAAATCAAATTTAAAGTGACAGAATTTTTTTTTTCTTATGAGCTTAAAATAGTTTTGCAGATTTTTCACTTTATTTCACAGAAGACGTCATAGTCATGATTATGTAAAAAACAATGAGTGCATTTACATGTACTTAATCCGGTAACTGCAGAAAATCCGACTGTCAGTAATCTGATAATGGGGAAGCTCCAGGTTTACATAGCTCAGATGATAATTGGATTTCTACTTTGCAACCAGCCAATAATCTCACAGAAGGATGTGACGTAACCCTGAGTCCTGTGCCATGCCAACAGTGAATCATAACGAGACCATTCATGTGTGAGGTTGCATTTCATTCAAGGGAGAGGGTTCGCTCAAACTTTTGCCTAAGAACACTGGCATATAAGGAATGGTATCAAAACATCCTCCAAGTACAACTTCTACTGACAATCCAGGAGCAATTTGGAGATTAAATGCTTTTTTCCAGCATGATGGAGCCCTATGTCACTAGGTTATAAAGTGATAAAGTGTCTTGGTGAACATAACACTGGAACTTTGGGTGCATGGCTAGGAAACGCAGATCTCCATTCCATTGAGAACCTGTGGTAAATCGCCAAACAAACAAAAAATGGACAAACAAAAATCCAGAAACTGTGATCAACTCCAAGCTGATTAGGCAAGAATTTTGGTGAAAACCTCATATCCAGCACGCCAAAGCGAATTTCACAAGTCTTAAAGAAGAATGATCGACACAGCAAATACGCAATACGTGCTTATGCTTAAGCTGGATGTATTAAATCAGATTTATACTCTGTAATCAGCCAATAATCTCACAGACAAATGTGGGATAAACTTTAATATAATCCAATTCTCCATTTTCTGAAGCATATTCTGCATTTCACAGTCACCACAAAGTGTTTTCGAGCATACAGTTCATTCCAGGGTTGCCAGATCCTACAGGAAAATCCTGTACACACGAGAAAGACGCTGCGTTTCTTCCATTTTTCTAATAATTGCACCAACAGTTGTTGCCTTCTCACCAAGCTGTTACCTATTGTACTGTAGCCCATCCCAGCCTTGTGCAAGTCTATAATTTTGTCCCTGGTGTCCTTGGAGAGCTCTTTGATCTTAGGCATTTTGAAAAGGTTGGAGTGTGATTTATTGAGTGTGTGGACAGGTGTCTTTTATACAGGGAATGAGTTAAAACAGGTACAGTCAATACAGGTAATTAGTGCAGAATAGGAGGGCTTCTTAAAGAAAAAGTAACAGGTCTGTAAGAGCCAAAATGTTTGCTGGTTGGTAGATGATCAAATACTTATTTCATGCAATAAAAAGCAAATTAATTATTTAAAAGCCATACAATGTGATTTTCTGTATTCTTTTTTAGATTCTGTCTCTCACAGTCAAAGTGTACCTATGATAAATGTTACAGACCTCTCCATTCTTTGTGGAAAAACTTGCTAAATCGCCAGTGTATCAAATACTTATTTTGCCCACTGCATGTATTAGAAGTATAACCCATTGCTTGGCATAGTAACGCTTGCCAAGTTGAAGTAGAGCAGTCACAATTACAATCTAATCGCAATAATTAGAAGCACGATACATTTAAATAATCACAGTTATGCAGGACTACAGTAGTTTTCTACAGTTAGCATACTCCTGCAGTAAGCTTCTGCAATGTCAACTGGGTGTACTGGGTTGAGCCAACTAAAACTAGGTAAAATCTTACAGTACCAAATTTAGCGCTGAGTAATGTTGGTGTATTTGTTAGCTGTGTAGTTAGTTATAAACTGTATTTTTGGCATACATGATGCTATTTACACTTTTATCATGACTTTGTGCTATTATTTTTGTACATCTGTAGGCATTTGTTTGAGCTTTTGGGTGCACGCACATGCACCATTTTGAAAATAATCAGTAGCTGTGGCTAGTAAGCAAGAAGGTTGTTCATTTACTTAAGGTTTGTTCTTCATTAGTTGTGTTCAAGAAACAGAGAATTAAATCATTAATTGCAATTATTTACAGCCGAATCTGGTTAATTGGACCACATCGTAATCAATAACCGGTTGGTCCAATTAAACGAACATGCCCTGTGTTACAAGACGGGACGTGCTATAATTTATGTAACATTTAATGTTTCTTAAACCTTTATTGTGTGATTTACACGTATAGCGAACGTACAAACAAGAACTACTGTTGCTTACCAACTTTGTTCAT
>JAUZST010004333.1:0-16392 GCA_034779995.1 Parotocinclus haroldoi | reverse complement strand
CGCCATATTGGATCATGGGCAAGTTTTTTTTCCAGTCTGAAGGGGGTCATGTAGGATATCAAAGAAGATGAGAATTGTCTCAGAAATCGACTGATGCAACAAGATTTGCAATATCACTTACGGTTCAAAGGTTATCAACACAAAGTTCTAAACTTTTATTCTTCATCGCGGTTAAGTCAAGATGGAATTGATGATCTTGTATGCGGGGGAACACAGCGCCCAGACTCCCCAACGGCCGACACCCAGAAAGATCAGCAATTTCACACAGCACCGTTACATCCCAATAACCAAATTCAGAGAAACCGGGACCGTGGACGGCCAGAGACGTAGTGATCGTCTGAAGAACCGCCACGACCAACAACGGTTTTGTGAGCCTTTGGGAAAGGTCCACGATGCGGGACGGGACCCGTCCTGTGACTTTCGTCTTTAGACTTTTATATCATGGCTGAAGGTTTCGGATACCTGATCTACTCTGATCTAATGGCAGACTAAGGCCTGTATAGGACTAGTCAGTAAAGAGTTAACTGAAGCCGAGTCCCGCCTGCGTTTGGTTATAAGGTTCCAGCTGTTCAGATTTCAGTGACAGATTCATGAGGGCGCTTTAATAATCGTGAGGTAAACACCGTCTGGTTTCTGAAGCACGTTTATTGAACCCGATTCCACTGAGAGGATTTTTGTCCTAGGCATAAAATGCAAGTTACATGGCGTAACAAATGAGGAAAATATGGCGATCTAGCCAGTGAAGTAAGGCAAGCTTGTTTAACACGCTAGTTCTACACGACATCGGTCAATGGCGCCAGAGTTCAAGCAACAAAACCAGTGCTCGTTAGTAAGGTTTCAGTGGGTTTAGAGTTGGGCGAGTGGAGTTTATTCTTCATTTGTGAGTGTTCACCAGCTCCTCCAGTTTTGATTGGTTGGACCCGGAAAACTCGTCGATCTGCAGGACAAGTGAGAAGGCAAACGTCGTAAATAAGGTACATAAATACAGGCCCTACAAACACAAACACTTTCCTGAGGGGGTGTGGCTAAAACAATTATTACAGATTAAATTAAAAAATAACAATAAAAGAACATCGATTGAGGGCGAGGCGAGATCAGAACTGAACGTTATTATATTTATTTATTAGTTTCATTATAATATCTATACACACAGCGTTCCCTCGCCGGTTCACCTTTCGCGGACTCGGTGCATCGCGGGTTTTCAAAAAAAAAAATACGAATGGAAAAATATCTCGCGGATTTTCGTATATATATATATATATATATATGAAAATATTCAGTCTAACAAAGTATAAATCATAATATTACGATTTACAGCGTATTTACTCAGCGGATGAATACTCACCAAAACGAGAAGTAAGACCAGAGCATCGGCCGCCTGAGTCTCTACTTACCGACGTGACGAGTTTTTATCTGCGGTGTTTTGTTCTCTGTTTGTGAAAGTTTCATTCTAGATTGAATTAATTCAAACCCTACGATGAAACCCAAACGTTCTGCAAGTTCTACCGCTAAAATAGTGTCGAAATACTTCAATAAATAGAGCGTCCCTACTTTGTGGATTTTCGTTTATCACGGGTGGTTCTTGAACGTAACATTTCCTTTAAAAGGAAAAATAATGTGGTCAGTTAATAATACTGAAACTTAGCAATTAAAATTAAATCAGTCTTGAAGGTTATCAACTAGATTAAGATAATAATGGTATTAAAGGAGTATAAAGAAGTATTCAAGTGCAGCATGTAGAATCCGTACCATTCTTGCGTTTCTTTCCGGATCATTTTTGACGTTCTGTCAGCCACATACCCGGCTTTCGTCACTCCGCTAACCTTCGCCCATTGCTAGCGCAGTTCACTGGAAAACCGAAATGTTTCCAAACAGACGAAGGTAACAGGATGTTCCTCAGGCTTAGCAGTTGAGCCAAGTTCTCGTGCAGACCATTTGTTTGAGAGCTTTGCTTTAGGCAGGTAGAGCAGAAAGTTGACGAACTGACTCGTTGGAGATAGAATACCCTGCTTACAAAAACAAGGGGAAATTTTATTATGGAATATTACATTTGAAAGTATCCCCTCATTTTTGTGAGCAGTATATTAAGTGTCATACGGAGAGTCTCCGGGGCGTTCCGTGCAGCCTGTTCTAATGCCACAGATTCTTTACTTGCACTCTTCATATTATAAACCTGTTAGGTCTTAGTGTATGAAATGAGTTATGTGTAGTCCAGTTTTTGTTTTTTGTTTTTCCTCTATAGCACTTTTTACAACGGATCATTGTCTCAAACCAGATATTTGTACAAATGTCTAACCTCAGAGCCCTGATTGAACCTAGCCTAGGCTTGACAGTGGCAAGGAAAATGTTCTTAAATGTTATAAGGAAGAAACCAACCTTGTTTGGGCAGCCATTACGAACAGATTACTAATTAAAAGGGGTTTCTATTTACTTTCTGCCTTTATAGTTAATTCATTCATCCATTCTCTTCCGCTTAATCCACACGGGGTCGGGGACCCGGCGGTGCCCACCCGGCAACTCTGGGCACAACGGCAGGAACAACCCCAGACGGGGCGACAATCCCTCGTAGGACACACACACAGTCATGCACGCAGTCACACACCAAGGGCCACTTTAGAGACACCAGTTAGCCTAAAACGCATGTCTTTGGACTGTGTGAGGAAACCGGAGAAAATCCACGCAGACTCCACACCGAAAAGGACGCAGGCCGCTCCACCCTGGGTCATGTATAATATAGCAGGTCGGTTTTTGTACTTAAAATAAACTGAACCTGTGGAGAGTCGGGGACGTTCTCAAGGACGTTTTTCCAGTTGCCGGGGTTAGTCACAGCCATAAATAATGCCTTTTCCATCATTTCTACACTACGTGGGCCAGATTGCATCAGCTATGGTTCTACTTTTCATTTCCACACCTGATTTTTAAAAACTTTGCTGTGATATTAATCTGTGGCTCCTTCCAAGTTTTTTTTCCTTCCAAGTTATTTTTTTTTTGTTTTGGTTTTTCCATTCATCCAATGTTTAGCTCCTGATTAACTAAGAGCGTTAAATAAAACAGCCCAAAGTACACTTTTTATGACTTATTGTCATTATAGGCATCTGGATTAAGTGTAATACACCATACAAAATGAATAATGACTTGGTTGGTCGGTTGTTTTGTTCTGGTCAGTTAGAGTTCAGCAGGACTTCATTGGAAGAGCTAAACAAATTATTTTCAGGCATCTGTCAGACCAGAACCAGCCGGACTCCCTCCAAACCCGCTGAGAAAAGTTTAAGTAGAAGTGATACTGAGATACATGTTTGTTTTTACTCAGGTTATTGAAGGACGCGTCGTTTTAAAAATACATATTCCTTGATTAGTTATTAATGATAGATCCTGTTTCTAATGACTCTGGAGCCTCTGGTGAAATGTTTCCACGCAGCTGTACGCGGAAGGGAAAGGTTTTTTTTTTATTCACTTTCTATGACTCCAAATCAGAAATAGTTTTGGATGGTATGAAAAAAGTCAATAGGAAGAAAAGGAACGGAAAAGAGCAGTGTGTCTTGTATTGTTTTGTTTTTGTTGCAGACAATACGAAGCCCAGATATTTCTTGTTTTGTCTGGTGAACGTTTGTTAATAAACATCCATTCCTTCATTTCAGGCCTTCAACACGTTACAAAAAGTTGGGACGGGGGCAATTTAGGGCTAATAATGAGGGGGGGGGAAAAAACAGGAAACACTAAATAATGGTGTGATTTCAAACGGGTGGCGTCAACAGGTCATTATCATCCTGATTTGTACAAAAGCAACATCCAGGGGCGTCTTTTAACGAGCAAAGATGGACAGGGGCCCTCCAGTTTGTCAACAGATGGGTGAGAAAATGATTGAAATAACTGAAAACGATGTTCCTTAAAGACAGATTGGAAGGGATATTTAGATATTTCTTCCACTGCTGTGCATGAAATTGTTCAGTGATTCAAGAAATCTAGAAGAATTTAGCTGGACATGTTTGGTTGGTGGACAGTGGGGAGTTTTTTTTAATATCTCCAGCAGCACTGCTGTATCTGATCCATTCATACCGGCACAACACACGTTGACATCATCATAACCTCCATTACATCGGTGTGAGTGCAGTACCGAGAATGATCCACCACCCGAATAGTAGCTGATCTGTGCTGGTCCTGTTGGAGGTCCGGACCAGTAAAGGGGACGGACAAAGTATGTGGAGAAATGGATGGACCTACAGTCTGTAATTGTAGAACTACTAAACGCTTCTATATAGTAATATAAACGATTAACATGGACAGTGGCCATCGAATGAAGGTGTGCCTTATTAGTGTAGGTTTATAACCTCCAGGCCACATCAGCTTTCAGCTCTGATCTCCTGAAATACAGAAGTCCTTACAGAACTCCCAACTCCATCAGACACCCTTGAGATGATTCGGATTACGACGGAGGTCTCGACATCACTCACATCAGTCTTTTTAGCAAATTAAAAGTCTCTTAGAAGAGGTGGAAAGACCTGTTTTGGATGTAACGTTAGGGCGTCCACAAACTTTGTATTGTAAATGGATGTGGTCCTAAA
Source organism: Parotocinclus haroldoi (assembly GCA_034779995.1). Lineage (NCBI taxonomy): Eukaryota > Metazoa > Chordata > Actinopteri > Siluriformes > Loricariidae > Parotocinclus > Parotocinclus haroldoi. The sequence continues at coordinate 11,830 of JAUZST010004333.1, read as the reverse complement.
CTAAATTATTTGTCTCGCGTGTCTCGGCTGTCCTGCGTTTGCACGTTTAGTAACGTTCAGCACGGTAATATTTCAGGACTCCTGAGGGAAAGGCTGAAAACTCAAAGGCTGCTGTTCCAGCTTTCTAGGCGAACGTCTGGAGCCGAAGCTAAACGAACGTACTGTTCTGAAATGCTGCGAGTGATTAGAATGAAAAGGCATGCAGTTCAGGCGTGCGGCGCAGCAGTCAGATTTGCTTTCACTCTTGGGGCGATGGACTTGGCGGGGGGGGGGTTTGCTTGGGATCAAAACGGAGACGGCGGGGCGCATAGTTTCCACGTGTGAACTCAGGAATGCATCATGAGTCATCTCCAGGGAACAATACAGAGGGCCTAAAAATAAGATTCGGCGTCATATTAAAACACCTCGAGAAATAAAATTCCATTTGGGTCAAAACTTTATAGAACCCAAATGGCACGGTGGATCGAGGGGGGGGCACGGCGGGCACGGCAGACGCCTGCCTTACCCGAAGGTGTCTCATTCTTATGCATTTGCATTTCGTGGTGAGAGTGTACAAAAAGCCCTTGTCCAGAGCACAAGAAGTTTAGGGTTAAGGGGTTTGGTTGAGGTTCCAAACCTGAGCAGGTATTGTATTAATGCAAAACAACGAGTCTTTTAATGTTGCTGTCTTCACAACAGCCTGTGGAACAGTAATCAAATTCTATATGGACAGTCGTTATCTCCTGTATGGATATAATATAATATAATTATATCCTGGGACTGTGATAGCCTAGCAGTTACCGTACCGGATTTTGGACCTGATGGGCCCGAGTTCAAATCCCACCTCTGCCAAGCTGCCTGAGTTGGGTCCTTAAGCAAGGCCCTTACCCCACCATTGCTTAAATTGTAGAACTGTACGAACAGTAAGTCGCTCTGGATAACGGCGTCTGCTAGATGCTGTAAATGTATGGACAGTCATTATATCCAGTATTGACAGTATTGACAGTAATTATATTCAGTATGGAACAGTAATTATGTTCAGTGTGAAACAGTAATTATATTCAGTGTGGAACAGTAATTATATCCAGTATTGACAGTCATTATATCCAGTATGGAACAGTAATTATATCCATTGTGGAACAGTAATTATATTCCGTGTGGAACCGTAATTCTATCCAGTGTGGAACCGTAATTCTATCCAGTGTGGAACCGTAATTCTATCCAGTGTGGAACAGTAATTATATCCAGTGTGGAACAGTAATTATATCCAGTATGGTACAGTAATTATATCCAGTGTGGAACAGTAATTATATCCAGTATGGTACAGTAACTACTCAAGGCCATTTTAGTGAACTTTACCAAGTGACTTACTGTGTGATCAATCAGGAGAGAAGAAAGCCCCGCCCCCTCAGGAGGACCTGAAGGTGGACGTTTCTCGTTTGGACCTACGAGTTGGACGCATCATCTCGGCTCAGAAGCACCCCGATGCTGACTCTCTTTACGTGGAGCAGGTGGATGTAGGGGAGGCGGCACCTCGCACTGTGGTCAGCGGCCTCGTCAAGCACATCCCAATAGAGCAGGTAAGCTTCCATCATTTAGATTTGCAATGTACTCGTTTGTCCAGAGTTACTTAATTTTACAATCCAAGCAATTATGGCTAAGGGATCTTCCTGAAGGACCCAACAGTGGCAGCGTGACAGAGGTGAGATTTGAACCCTAATTTGTAGTCCACTATTTTAACCGCTAAGCCAGTGCGTCTGGACTGGTCTCACGAGTCTGGACTGTTTCCGTCGTCACGTAACTAGATTTGATTGGAGGAGCCAGCCTGCCACCTTTTTCATGTGTTCACACCACAAGAACCGTGCCGGTTCAGGAAACATTGAATACCGTTTTTCTACTGCGTACAAATTTCCGCTCACAAAAATGAGGGGGTATTTCTAAATGAATACGAAGAGGATTCCACGAGAACTTCTGGACCATCTAAAGTCAAAATTATTTCTATAGAGCTTTTTACAACGGAGCATTGTCTCAAAGCAGCTGTGCAATATGAACTTATCTTAAAATCCCACAATCCCACGTTGAGCAAGCCTAGGGCGACAGTGGAAAGGAAAAACTTCCTGAATGTAGAAGGAAGAAACCTTGGGAGGAACCAAGACTCAAAAAGGGGCTAAACCTCTTTGGGTGGCCCAGATGTAAATTGAAATAGGTAAGTTTGAATTAATGGTGAAAAAATAATTAAATAACAAAATGGGTTTAAGATCCGATCCTGTCCATACCCCATCACTGTCAGTGTGTTTTAACCCTCTTGGGTGATCATACACCCTACTGAACACGATATGGGGGCACTCTGGTCCAGTTTAACATGCTTCTGTTCACCCCATGGTTGGGTGGATGGATCCCAAAGGAAATTTAGTTTAATGAAATCAAATTAAATGCTTCTTTTTAATTGGTTCATATTCATTTTTGGGAGCAGCCTATGCTATATATGGTCATTATACCATTGTTAAAAAAAAGGTATCTTGAATCTAATGGTGGCCTAAGACTTTAGGACTGTATCAGCTGTACCTCTTGCTGAATAAGTGCCCGTCTCAACTAGAATGTTATTGTTATCAACCAGGAATATTATCATTATTCATAACTACATTTGATTATAAAAAGTTTCCATTTGTGATCTTTTTCTGCACTTAACATGCTGCTTCTTTATGACCTGCTGAAACTGATTTTTATAAGAACTAATCTGTTTAAAAAAAATTTTTTAAGTCTGGTCAGAGCCCGTAATTGATCGTAGAATTGTACCCCTGTAAACTAATTTCTCCTCTATAAACATTCCTGTTTTGTGTCTGATTGCTTTTCCGTCTAGCCAACGTCTAGCGTTCAGACGAATAAAGAGCGTTAATGTTAGAGGAGAATTGAATTTCGTTCTTTCGTCTCCGAAGCGGCGACTCTCTATCCCTTTCTTTGCAAAGGGTTTGCTTTTCTGGCACAGGAGTTTCAGCTCCTAAACGTCAGACTGAATGAAGTTGACAGTCTTTCAGTTTTATTAGCACTAATAAATTGTCTGTGCCACAGTGGGCCACGCGTACAAGGCCGATTCAGAGCGAGTCACGCTCAGTTGGCCGCTTTGTGTTTTGTTTTCCAGTAGTTTACGATTTGTTTAAGGGACTCGTGGTGGACTTTAGAAGAGCTTAATTCCACCTGTGAAATGGTTCTGGTTCTGGAAGGTCCCTTGCTTCTTACTAATTTACTGTTCTAATAATATAATGTGTGTTTAGGAACAGTGATCCAGTCTCTTAAGACTTTTTCTGACTTTAAGTTTAGAAAACCTGAACTGAGCATTAGATGTTTATTTTGTAATTATAGCCAGATGGATGGGCCAGAATTCATGAACTCATTTATACAGTGGTGAATTCATGCTATAAATTAAAGTTAAACTGCCTAATTGTGATGACTTGACAAAGAAGCGAACAGAACACGTTACAAGTGAAGCAAAGAATCACAATCCACCCAATGTTTCTTTATCGTTTTGAATTTGAACCAGTTTTTAAGACAAACTGAGCACAGCAGTTACAGTTCTGATTAGCGCTTAATCCACCCAGGGTCACGGGCCAGCCGGTGCCCACCTGGCAGCTCTGAGTGCAAGGGCAGGAGCAACACCAGACGGGGTGCCGGTCCGTCATAGGGCACACGCACACTGTAAGGGGCATTTTTAGAGACACCAATTAACTTAATACTCATGCCTTTGGGCTGTGGGAGGAAACCGGAGTACCCGGAGTAAACCCACACAGACACTGGGAGGACATACAGACTCCACACAGAAAGGACCCAGGCCGCCCCGCCCTGGGATTGAACCCGGGATCTTCTTGCTGTGAGGCAGCGGTGCCGCCCCACCGAGCCACCGCCCATATTTATTTATGAGACTTTTTTATTTTGAAGCATCCCCTAATTTTTGTGAGCAGTATATTTATAGCATGAGTACGCACACAAATATAATATGAATATAGTTTACTAACAGACAAGTTGACAAAATAAGGTGGCAATCGCCAAATGTCCCATGGGCTATAAAAACATTAGGAGAGAAAATCTGCCAGTATGTGAAAAGATCCACCCCTAACAATCGGACAGGTTTTCTCAGTGAAGGCCTCTTTTATTTATTTATTTTTTTGACCTATACGACCACAATTACCAATATTTGTAAGCAATTTTATAGAAAATGAACCCAAGGTTGCTTGGAATAAACTCATTTTTTTTCAGTGGGGACCGGGTAATAGTTCAGGGTTTAAGGGTAAATATATATGCAGTACAGGCCAAAACTATTCCGGCAAAAAAATGGTCATTTTTCACTTAGGTACTTTTATAAACCAGTACGTTTGTTTTTATTTTTGATTTCATCAGATGGGACACGGGCGTCTCCCAGAACACGAAACATACGAGGCATTCTCTCAACTTTTATTTACATTTGGAAAAAAGTGGCATGTGCAAACTGTCAAATTATTATTATTTTTTATTATGACCTTCTTTTTTTGCTTCGTTTCTGCATTAATTGCAGGGTTGCCAGATCCCTCAAGATAAAAAATGGAAACAAGTTCAAAAGAACCGAATTGACTGAAAACCAAAAAAATGTGAAAGTGACAACTCGATCAGCTTATAATAATAATAATAATAATAATAGTAGTAATAATAATAATAATAATGTACTGGTATGTGTAAAGGCTCCTTTAAACTTTAGAGGTCTAACAAAACTTGGAACACTGTATAATACGATGCAGTTTTTCTGTCCCTGCTTTTTTTCCCAGCTTTTTCTCACCAGACTAGTCCAATTTTGGAGATGTGATTAGGTTGAACATATAATTTCGGTTGTTTGCTGTTTAGGATTTGTGAAGTTTATTTGAGGGGGAAAATTTAGCGTGACCTTGACTGGACTGGCAGACGCTGCATCACATTTGCCCCAGACCTGCAGACTCGGAATGGCTTGGTGTTATCGTAATGGACTTCTCTCATGTGGATCTTTTATTATTGTTGGCCGTTCTTCTGCGGCACAATCAGGAATTACAGACTACCGTTTTCCGTGTCCGTAAAATAGCTGTCATTTTGCAATTACCGTGCAACTCGAGGTTTATCTTGGAACCTGCAGAAGAACTTGTCTGCGCATCCTATTTATCAACTTGGCTCGCTGCTCTTATACAGACAGCTCCAGGATTTTCCCCTCTCTCGGGAAAGGTGGGTAAACAAAGCCGTGAAAGTGTCGGTGTGTTGATTAGCTTAATCTCACGCTCTAAATTAGAGACCCTGAAGTCCATTTATTCGGAGAGAGGGTAAACAACGTGCCGTGATTATAGGAACCCAGGGATTAGCATCGATGTCATTTCTAGTGGAGCTTGAGGAGAAGAATCTGCATCTTCAATCCAAAATCCTAAGATTCTTAGATCCTTTTCAGCTCGCCTTACAGATTATAATCACATTTAGATCAGCAGACAGACAAGCCCACGGGATTCTGACACAGTTTAACCATATCCGTATGGATTTTGCTGCCACTTGTAACGCAATAAATATAAACCTAGCTTCAGACGCTTGTCCCTACTAGGTTCAAAGTTTTGGGTAATTGTCCGATTTTAAGATCCAGCCACGTTGTAGATTCTTGGGAGAAGCAGGTAGATTTATTCTGTTGGTACCTGATGGATCCCAATAGTGTTGTTTTTTTTGTTTTTGTTTTTTTTTTTTTTTTTTAGGAAAAAGAGCTCATAACATCACAGAGCCACCAATACACTTTGGTTTCAAACTCAGCTTGTGTGTTTGTTACCAAAAAGCTCAATTTCTTTATTTAGATAGGATTAAATCCTATGAAATCCTTTTGTACCCAGAGTAAGCCCACACAGACACGGGGAGAACATGCAGTCTCCACACATTTTAAAATATCCCCTAATTTTTGTGAGCAATATATATTTTTTCTACTAACAGAAGTAAAAAACAACAACAGAAGGAGCACAGATGGTAGGTGGTAAAACGGGCCCTCAGCTCGCCCTTGCTGATGGTTTTGGGGTGACTCGTTTGCTTGTGGACTGTGGCGGGCTTTAATATTGTCTTAATATTCATATTCAGTGTAACATAGTGCAGATACTTTAGTTCTAACGTTTTCTTTAAATATGTCCCTTATGGTATTATTGTATCTAGCTTCTGATTATTAAAACGATTATTCTAAATGTGTTAGGTATGTAACTTTAGTTTTGGTCTTGGCCAAGGCTTCTTCCCTCATAACATTTAGGGAGTTTTTCCTTGCCCCTATTGCCAGAGCCATGCTCAGTTGGGGATGCAGGCCTAGTATATGCTGTATACAAGTTATTTTACTTATCCTGAATGAGACTTTGTCCTCCATACGTCCAACGTTGCGCTTTGGCTCCTACTTTAAACAGCCAGGAGGTTGGAATGGCTGGGTTCAACTCATCGGCTGGACGAGGCGTGTCCTGGGTTGCACCATTTTGGTCTGAGCATCTGCTATTTGTTCGCTTCCCTGAAAGCATTTGCTATAAATCGTTGGTCTCTGTTTGAGTCGATCATCCCTGGTGCACATTATCTGGATTTCCACAGCTCCGTCCATCCTGCTGTAAATCTTACGACCATGGCTACCAAACAAACCCACCAAGGAACGATGGTGGATCATGATTTCTCTGATTTCCCATGATAATTTGCAGAGGGTGATGATCTGTAAGTCCGTACCTCTTACAGAACATTTTAAGCTATCCGGAAAGGCATTTCACCAATAGCAGGGATAGGCAAAGAGCCCAGAAAGCTGAGATCTGATCGGATTCTTGTGCAATGTCCCAAAAAGGCGCAAGCTGAGAAAGTACTGAATTAGCGGGCACTGAAGAGTCTGAAGACCTTTCCTAGCCAGTGTGTCAATGTCAGCAGAGGGGTAATCCGTAACGGAGGGCTATCACAGACAGGAAATAATCCCAGAACTAACACAAGGGTGCGACAGATAACGAGGAAATCGCATCATCAAAACCAAGCGTGGCTTTCAACATGATACCCAAGAATGTATCGAATATTCTCATCCCTAGAATAACTTATACATACACACTCCACAAAGATGCTTCAACAGCCGGGAATATGGCCAAGGATCTGCACGTTGTGAAAATAAGACCATCTGCTGCAACTCTGGAGACGAAGGCCATGAAGTAAACTGTCAAAAATCACCTAAATGCTTTGAGTGTGCAGACAAAGACGTTGATTCTTCAAAAGAATTCCCTGTCTGGCTGAAATAAAGAGATCCGGAGCATGAAACGTGTTTGCTACCCTGAAGCAGGTGACTTTCCCTACCTGTAAACTCGACATGGTTTTGTTATCAGTCATGGGTGAATAATGGCAAACCGGGAATCGGTGGTTCGAGTAGCCTCAACCAGACCATAAAAATCTGATGGCAAAACCAGGCAAACCTGAGAGCTATGTAATGAAAGTCAAGAAAATGGACAAGGTCAGTGGTCAAGGGCATGGTTTGAAGAGTTCTAGCAGTCAACAATCTCTCACCAAAGGGGTACACTACCGAAAAGGTGCACCTGAAAGCCCTTTTATGGATCTCTCATATTTTGTATTGTCAGTAAGTATCCTCCTTTTTATTTTAAAAGTGTGTTTCTCTTTGTTTAAAGCAGATGGTGGAGAAATCGTTAGTTCACCATCTAACAGTCGTTCTTTTCGATCTCCGTCCTGCTGTTCCGCCGTTTGTGGGTACAAACCACACTTGCAGTTTCATTACAGCTGCAGTTTTTTTTGTTTTTTTTTCAAACGTCTTTCATTTATAGCTCTGACATGAAATATGAGCGTTTACACTTTTGTAACTATTTTTATAGCCCTTGCCTGATTATATAAAGGTCTGTTGTTTGTCTTGTTTTATTGTGTTCTGTATTTTGCCCTCCGTGTCGCCTCGTATTTAGACAAGATCTTGAAACACGATTACGGGATATTTGAGTATCTGACACGATAATCAGTCCTGCAGCTGTAGTGATGAACCTGTGCACTGTTCACCCACGGACTTTCTGGTTTTTGTCATTGGGCATAAATGCTATTTATTTGCTCCCTAGAGAAATCGAGCCATACACTTGAACAGATGGCGAAACGCAGCTACATGTGCACAATTATTCTCTCATCATTGTTTAATTTCACAACCACAGAAGCAGGAATTTGGTATAAATCCTCTTTTGTGGGCTTGGGCAACCGTTGGCCCGCCCCTGTCACTGTAGGGTTCGAGGCCCAGTTGTGATTGCTAGCTTGGCCGTCACGTGGAAACATGATTGGTTGTGTCATGGGGAGAGAATCCCCACTGAGGGAACTTTGCCATCCCATTCATGTCGTGTCATGTCAGTTACAGTCAGATTTATTTCTGTACCGCTGTTTACAGCGTGGCATTGTCCCAAATCCGCTTTAGAATATTATATTCTCTCAATAGGTCAATCCCAAATTGAGCAAGCCTAGGGCGACAGTGGCAAAGAAAAACTCCCAAACTCCCTGGATGGAGAAGGAAGAAACCTTGGGAGAACCAAGACTCAAAAAATGAACCCTTGGGTGGCCTAGATGTTAACTAAAATAGTTAAGTTTGTATTAACAGTAAGACTTAAGTAAATAATAACAGTTAAATAAAAGGATGTAAAAGATTAACGATAATGAGTCCTCAACTTTGAAGTCCTTGGAGGAACTTTGTCTCCTGATAACTAAATGATGGAGGGACTTGCTGCACTCTGGTGTGGCCCAGGTATGGTGGGGCTGGTTTTCGTTGATGAAAACCAGTAGAGTGGCGTTAAGGTGGAGGAACATCCAAGTGCGTGGTGCTGCAGCTGGTACCCGAACTACAGCTTATTAATTACTTGTTAGGAGCACAGAGTCTATTAACAATCACTAGCCGTATGCAGCATGAGACTCCGGCAGCACTAACTATGGCAGCATAGCTAGAAGGAGAAGAATCAGAGGAGAACCAGAAGGCAACACTGATCTGAGTGGGATGTTCTCTTACTATATGGAACATAATTAATTTGAGGCATGATTTCTGAAATGTCGTGTTCCAGGTTATGTTACTGCTTTGTTACTCAGTCTGAAATCCTAGACCTTTTTCCTCTCTGGTAGTAAATAAAGAAAGAAAACCCTTTGCGTTTACCTGAAGTTCTGCAGTCATGACACCGAACACTCACTGTTTTTTTTTTTTTTTTTTTTTTTAAATAATAAAGTGTTTTCTTTAGCTTGTTTGAGATGATTTGGTGGAATTGGTGAGATCTTTAATAGACTCGTTAGGGTTTGGATCCTGAACTGTTTTACCGTTGGACCTACAGATGCAGAACCGCATGGCAGTGCTGCTGTGCAATCTGAAGCCGGCTAAGATGAGAGGCGTGGTGTCTCAGGCCATGGTCATGTGTGCCAGCTCTCCAGACAAGGTGGAGATCCTGGACCCACCCATCGGGGCAGTGCCAGGGGACAGAGTCAGTTGCCAGGGATTTCCAGGTAAACCCGCCGACACACACTTTCCTTGTTGGTTTTTATAAAATCCAGACTTGCAGAAACATTCCTTCACTCGCTTCAGCTGCCATTCAGATGTTTAGGTCTCCTCAACCTATCTGGATAGATCTCAGTCTTCATTAGACCCAGGTTTTGTCATTTGTTCAAATTTCACCAGGAATCCAGCATTACTAAAAAAAAAAAAGGTAAATCCAGGAATAAGCCATCCTGAGTGCAGGGTCAGTGCTACTCACTGTGACCGCAGTCAGAATAAAGCAGGGCTAGAATGAGCATTTTGTCGTTTAGATACCATATATTTTTAATATATAATTGTACAATAACAACATAACTCACCAAGAACTTTTGTGTGAATGTAATGTAATGTAATGTAATGTAATGAATCTAGTTACCCTGGTAGGCCGGCTCTAGCCTGGATACAATACAAGATACGGTTGGTGTCTTGTGTCTGTGGCACATTTTACCCACAGCTGAGTCGTTAGGTCCTGCACACTTTAGGCTGTTGGAGCTGGGGTCCAGGCAGGGGTCAGTGGCAGGACACATCTGGCGGGGGTGTGTAGCGAAGGTGTCTGGGTCAAACGACCCTTGCTGCTTATGGACTGCCTGTACGCTGGGTGTGTGCCCCTTACGGAACCACTGCTCCCGAGACCTCCCGATAGCCAGGTCCGAACAGCTTCTCACAGTCCAAGTGATCTTTAGTCTGTTAGCTGAGTTACAAACCCAAAAGTACATTTACTTTACAGTACAGCCTCTTGCTCTTAATAATGTATAATGTATAGTGAACGAACATTTGAATTGATCTCTGTTGAGCGGCGCGTATGTCTTTTTAGTATAATCTTTAAATCGTTACGTATAACGTAAGGGGGAATGACGTGTCTGGACCCGCAATAGGTTTTTGCCGCTCTCCATCCCACAGTCAGTGAGGTTTCTGTCAGTTTTTTTTTTTTACACAATTTTACGATGTCCCTCAGACCAGCCAAAAAATCCAGGTGCGCAAGTCACAGACCCGGTTAGGCACTAAAGCCATGGCGTCCGGCACCGAATGTGTTGAGTCACGGAGAGTTTTGTGTGTAAATTTGACTAATGAAGATTGATGTCGTTCTGTATGGCCATCTTCTTCCATAATCTCACCATAGCTGATGAACTTGTGCTGAATTTGTTGCGCAGCTGGTATTTACTACATTCCCCCACTTTCTAATTCCTTTGTGGTACGTTAAAGATCGGGACGCATGTTCGAGTTGGCCAGCAAAACCGCTTATGCCTGTATTTGGCTTTGTTTTGTAGCCAAATATTGAATCAGAGTAACAGCAATTGGAACAGTAATTTTCACTTTTACATGTCAGCAGGCAGAGTTTAAAATGCAGTGCAGCAGAGGTTGGGTTTAAATTAATCTTGCATGACAAGCTTAGAAATTGCTTACATAGAAGAACTCGAGATGAGTTTTGAAAGAACAGCAGAAGGTTTGATAGGCAGTGACATGTAGGCCTAATTTGAGATCCTGGGCCCGGCTGCACGAGGCACTTGAGGTCAAACAAGTTGAGGCTTCCTCAAAATGAGGTCTACAAAACACCCCAAAATGCTCACTTAAGGTTTTTTCCTGAAGTCGATCTTTTCCCTGGTAAACCGTAGCAAAAACACTTCAGCAACCAAATGAAGGAGAACAGCTTAAGGTACCTCTAAACACAGCTTATCTGCACCGTGGAAGAGTTCATGGAGATAAATGTGGGGTCCCGTGAAGGGTGTTTCATGACCGAGAGAAGTTAGAGATTTGACCAGCAGTCACTTGTCTAAAGTTAACGTAACATAACTTTTGTCTTAGGAACCACTTTTTATGAAGGGGCTTGCTTAGCTACTCCTCTCTCTTACTCATCAAATTAGCTTTTTAATAAATATTTTTCATTGGATTCCATCTTCTGTGCTTTTTTTTCCCTTTTCCCTTGTTATAACCGTCGTAAAAAGATCTGCTAATGTAGGACATGATCGGCCTCAACAGCCACATCACATGGTACTTTTACTCTCATAAAACCGTTTTCAGTGACTTAACACACACAGCCTTGTAAGTACACCCATAAGTTATTTCCTCAGCTAAAGAAAAATTCAACTTACTGAGGAAATCCTAAAGTGCTCTGTGTAAACGCCACCCCCCCCCCCCCCCAAACACTTGAAGTATTCTTGTATTCACGGTAGAAGTAATGAAATTCAGACTTTCAGAGAAATGTATGTTGAGTTCTCTCTCTCTCTCTCCCTCTCTCTCCCTCTCTCTCTCTCTCTATTTCTCTCTCTCTCTATTTCTCTCTCCCTCTCTCTCTCTCTCTCTCTCTCTCTCTCTATTTCTCTCTCTCTCTCTATTTCTCTCTCT
>JAUZST010004332.1:0-16392 GCA_034779995.1 Parotocinclus haroldoi | reverse complement strand
CCCCCCCCCCCCCCCCCCCCCCACAGCCCAGTGACCGAGGGGGCAGACAGACCATTCAACTTTTTAAACATTTCTAAACATGTGTAGCGAGCGCGAGTAATTTATGGGACCCTAAAAAGAATAAATCAATTTCAATTCGAATGGATTTTTGCGTATCTTCACAAAAACTGTTTTTTTTTTTTTTTTTTTTTTAATCATTGTTCCTTTAGGACGATAACAATTAAACACAATAATTAAACAAAGCGTCCGGAAGGTTCACACATAGCTCAAAAACTACGAATAGAAACCATCTAGAGTCCTTCAGTTTGAACCTGGAGGGAGGGGAGAGGAGATACCTGGAGTACCGAGCAGGTTGTTGTCTCTCATGAGCCTGTAATCGTCTTCGCTCAGATTATTAACGAACTGATAGAAAGCTTCCTCTCGATCCAGACGATCCTGCTGCTGCCTGCGCTGAGAATCGGCCTGGTCGCTGCCGCTCTGGTCCGCATCGGAACTCTCCATTACAGCCACAGCCGAGAGGAAACGTCTGCACAACCTGCGCGCGTCCCCGAAAAGAAGCAACACACACCAAACACCAGTGAGGCACATCTGATGTAGCGATTTGCAGATTTTCTGCTCCAGTTTTCCCAACGTTGACATACACGTTTATGGCATTTAGCACACGTCCTTATCCAGAGCGACTTACAACTCAAGCAATCGTGGTTTAAGGGTCTTGCTTAAGAACCCAACCGTGGCAGAGGTGGGATTTAAACCCTGAACCATCAGGTCCAGAGTGCAGCGCCTTAACCGCTAGGCTACCACAGTCCAACAGTAATGGAGATGCTGGGGGTTGAACCCAGGACCTCATACATGCGAAGCACACAATCTACCCCACTTTATAAGAACTATAATTATAAGAACTTCTTGTACATACACAAAGGGTACCAGTTATCAGCCCAAGAACTTTAATATCGAGGCAAACTCGTGTGTTTTATTTAATTATTGATGGATTTTAACGTCATGTTTAACATCTTCAGGTTTGATTCATACCAGGATAGGTTTAGTCCGTCCAGATTTCTGTCGTTTCGTTCTTCTGTGCTTGTTATTTCTGAAGTAATGTTACGTTTAACAATTACTGTCGCTTTTCCTCGTTAGGTTTCCTAACAATCCCGACTTCCCCGCTTCAGTTCCCTTATTCCCTCGTTCCAGAGTAAGGACATTCCACTAAACGCCAGGCCACTTCTCTACCAGAACCAGTCGAACCATCAGCATAAAAACATTCCGCGTAAGATCCCGGGGTTTTAACAAAAGTATTCCACGATGAGAAGCTCTCAATGTGAGGCTTGTACGAGTCTGAATCGTTAAAGTCGGAGTTTGCGGATCATGAGCAGCTCGGCCGGGTTTAAGCCGGACAGATCCACGAACGAAGCTCCGATCGGCCGTGGACGTCGTTCAACTAATGACGGCGAGTTTAAACACCGGCCATTTTCATCTCGAAGGGGATCCGAAAGAAAATAAGGAGCTGATGGAAGAGACGAAGCTGCTGATGCTGTATAACCGTCTCGTAACGTTTATGACTGATCCCTAAAATCAAAAACCCCGGATCTTCTGGCCGTCGCTTCGTTTTGGTTGACGGGACTAAAACTGATCTCCAGTCGAGCCGTGACTCTTAAGAGCCCAAAACGTCTGATTTTACTTCAACCACTTTAGAGCTTAAACCCAAACCCAGAAGGATCAGGCACCTCATTAAGAGCATTACCTCGAATTAAATCTTACAATTAACCGTATTCCATACAGCCAATCAGACTCCTGGTAACTGTTTTAGTTTTTAAAGGAGACTAATTAAACAAAACAGGATTTTCAAACGTTTTTCCCCTCTAATCGCACCGGCCCTTGTGCTGAGTCGTAACAGTGACGTGTAATTACGATGAAAACGTGAGGAATCGCCACAAAGGCGTACGGAACACCGATATAGGGGTCCGTGAAGGGTTCACAAACTTTCCCCCGTTTGTAAGAGCTCTTAAATAAACCCACAGCGCAGTCATGCTAACAACAAACAGCACTCAAGCTACAATTATGTAGCATGTAGCTTCGTCGACAATTCGTTGGAAGCTGGCGCAGAAAGACTAAACCTGAATCCCTGATGTGTTACAATGTGATCGTTTCTAATCTCTAAAGTCTCGGTTTGTATAAACAATCGCGTCGTTTGTACGAAATTCTATGTTATTTAGCTTTAGCCGCACAGCGGCCTTCTTACTTCCGTCAAGCGAAAGCTCCGGCTCGTTCCCAAATGTCACTCGTCCCAAGACGTAGTGCACTACGCCAAACGCGCAGGTGTACGCCGTGTGCCCTATGTAGTGCACGAATGAAGGTGTCTCAGGTGGATTTGGTATTCGACCAAGCTGCAATCGTACAACAGAGCCGAAAACGTAGAGCTTGAACAAAAATGTGTGCGTCGGCTTACAGAGCGGGTTAAACTATTCCACTCTTTGCGCTGAGTTAAAGTGCTTGGCTGATTTATTGTGAGATTTGAGACACGACCCTTCGAGCGTCCAAACATTAATCAAAGTGCGTTAGCTTAGCTCGACAGCAAATCAGAACGAAGACGAAAAGAATCGAAGCCCTACCGGTTGTATTTAGGTGTCCTTCCCTCTCTCTCAGCCCGTCACGTCTTTTGTTACTCAGCCTGGAAGATTTAATCACGATAAAATGATCAGATTTAATAAAAGAGTTTGTCCGATAGCACAGTGGCAGAGCGCCGTTATCTGGTCCCTGCTTCCGCTCGCTGAGGATTGTAGGTGACAAGATAAAAGTCTCTGCAAATCACGGCGAGCGAGCTAGGCTAACGTTTACAAAAAAAAATACACGATGTAAAGTTGTAAAACCGCGCAAGATATTACAATAATAATGTTTTTAATGTAAAAAAAAATAAGGCACCCAGCAACTGACCCGGGCTGCCGAATTAAACCCAAATTCTCCTGATGGGTCAGTCTGAACGATCAAATCACTGCTAAATCTAGCTAAAGTAAAATAAAAATTAAATACCGGATTACGTTTACATTTAGGCATTAATCCGGGCAGATAACATAATTTATTGGCAAAATCAGATGCAGCAGTGTTAGGTTGTGCTTGTTTATTAAATAAACACGTTGTGGTGTGCTGTGGAAATAAGAAATAAAATCCAAATTGATCTGATCTTTGATCGTCCTGTTTCTTGTTTTATTATGTTAATGTTTGTTTGGTTTAACATTGAGCATTAATATTTATTCATGATAGGAGCGTGGTTATGTCGATGCTATTTTCGTCTATTTCGGCCATTTTAGCATAATCGATTAACCTGATACTGTACGGGTACAACTTAATGTCTATGTTATTACGGTTAAAATATAAATATCATTTTTATTAGTCATATCTTCTACTGTACATGAGGTATAGCTTTGTATTTTTTCAGTTTTCACATTGTAACCCAGCTTTTTCCTGCTCAGGGTCTCCACTATTCCTCAGAGAATACAGTGGGCAAAAGGCCCAGACTGGCTTAGACTGTCTCCATCTCTTTAAAACATTACCTACATGAAGCTTGCCTGCAGTGTAAGGCTGTGGTGTCCTGTCCCCAATTAAATCAATCAGGTTTGAACTGTATAATAAGAGTTGTGTTTAACAGTTTGACTCCTGATAAAGGCACAGCACTCAAGGTACTTAACTTTTCTTAGTCACTAGAGGACTATCTAAAGTATCACGAAACATTTCAGCGTAAATACATTTGATAATTGATGTTTTCTGATCATTATCTTACTCTACGGGAGCTGATGCCAATGTTAGAACGCCTGAAGTACTAATGAAGATCAAATGAAAATAAACACAGCTGTCATTAATTAGATAATATCAGGGTCTTAATTATCTTCTCAGAAGAGTGACGGCTGTTATATCAGCAAATAAACTAATTCCCAGGCTTATGCAGTTTGGCTCTACAGTGTTCTTATTAAATATTCAGTTAGCTGTATGGAACACGGTGGTCTAACTTTTACAACTCGTACCAGATTCCTGCTTTTAAAAAAAGAAACAGCAAAGATCAGCTTATGTTAGGTTCTCGATGCTGGGCAATCAGAGAGATTACACGAGGTCCATGTTCAGTACTGACCTAAGATGGTTAAATGTGCTTAGTGCTGGTCTGGTCCTGCTGTTAAAGTGCCCATAACATATGCTGATGTTTTTTTTATTGTCGTCCTTGTTTTATTGCAGTTCCATGGTGAAAAGCAGAATTTGGAAACTATAGGAAAAAGCAGTAATGAGCTGATGCATTTGTGGTGCTCAGCTGTCTGATTACTGATGGACATGTGTTTCAATTTAGCATATACTTGTGTATTGTGTAATTATAGCATTAATAATTATAATAACAATATAAATAATCGATTATTATTAATATTATTATTACTCCTATTAACGATTATTGTCATTAATAACATTATAATTATAACGTTTTATCGTGCTATCAATTCCAAAAATATTTGTACTACTCATTAGTATTATTACTATATTTGTCAAATAATTATAATGATGATGACTGATATTTTAACATAATACAGTATTATATTCTATAATAAAATGATTATATTTAAGAATAAATAACATATAAGAATGACATAACAACAACTTATACTAGGTAATAATTTCAATAATGTAGATGTAATGTAACAATGCTTCTATTTTTGTTATTACTATTATTCTTATTGTTAATAATATTGATCTGACTAAAAAATAATAAGCATGCATGTCATTTGCTTCTCAATTACAATAATCGAGTTCGTTTGTGCAATCAAACAAGTTTCTTTGACTTTCATTTGCCTGTCTGATGACCTTGTTTAATGAAATATTCATTTTCGTATAATATACAAATGCAAGTAACAATTTGTAGTGATTTAAAGTTTGGTATTGAACTGCAGGAAATAAGCCTTCATAAGTCGTTAAGTATATTAGTCTGATAAGAGCAGATCTAATTGGGGCGGTAGAGTCAGACATATGGCGATTAATAAACTACGTGACTCCTGTTTATTTAAATCGCCGTCGATCCTTCTGTTCGTTGCTCATCATGAATAAAATAATCAGACCGAGTGCTTTTAAATATAGAAGCTGTTTTTAAATCTGAAAGCTGCAAACAAGCTAAATGAAAAGCAGCATCTGGAGCTCCCACGTAACAAATGTTCATCTGAGTAGACCATGGAGATCAGAGCGAGGAAAGCTCCACCTAAATCAAGAAATAAAAACACAAAGTGACCAGATGCTCAGCATTTCCAAAAAGCAGCATCCAAAATCTCATTTAATTTGAATATTTACTCCATAAACAATAATAAAAACTCAGCATGTTACTGTTACATCACAAATATTTCAAACCTCTGCAACTGATACAACAGAAACCGAAACATACTCCAATAACTTACATGGAAAAGGTAAAAAACAGTAATTCATTCACAAATTAGAGTTATCTCTTCATTTTTTTTTTTTTTAAACTTCGTGTTTTCCACAACAACACAAAAACTTTCACAACACGCTCAGATTCCTCGTACAAACTCCCAAAAAGAGCCGTTTGATTTGCTAGGTTACTCGAGATTTTGGTTTTTTAAAACCAGAAACGTTCGTTATGAAACATCCTGCAGAGGCACAAAAAGGGACCCACACACACACACACGCGCACACACACACACACACACTCAAAGACTTCACACCACTTTCTAATAAAATAGACACAAAATATCTTACAAATCAGCACAGAGAAAAATAAACAGGATTCTGTGATGATGTGAGGAATCGCTCTGAAATTGACTCCAAACTAATCATATTCATATTAATAATAACATAAAGCTCAGAACCTCATAAACCATCCGGTGATGAAACAATCCAACTAACATATACTTTCACCAAGACAGGGTTACGCTCCGGATTGTGATCAGGATTAAGATCAGGACGGAGATTGGGATTCATTTGCTGTTATTAATGTGTGATTTGTGGTGAGATTACCAGTGAGATTAGGATCAGGGTTATGATCAGGCGTGCATTTATGGTTAGAATTTGCGTTGATTTGCTTTAGCTCTATCTGTACTGCTCACAAAAATTAGATGGTTCATTAATTTTTTTTGTGTTTGCGGTGTCGTTTGTTTATGATTTCCTGTGAGACTAAGAGCAGGTTTGGGATCATAATTACGATCAGGATTGGATTATTTAGAATTATGTTTGGTATTGGGATTGATTTGCGGTAGCTATCTGTAGGATATTTCTGTGGGATTTCCAGTCAGATTAGGATTGGAGTCAGGATTAGGATTAGGATTTGGATTTCTTTACTGTATCTTTCTGTAGTTTCACTGGCTTTGCTCAGCACCATTTAGACAAAGCAGAAGCTCTGTTACATTCAGCTGAACGTGAAGCAGAAGGCAGAAACGTGAAGTTGAGGACGTGAGAGCAGATTCCCCCTCACCAGAACATCCTGATCCATAAAATATAAACCACGAGCAAACACACGGAGCAAGCAAACGAGGACATGAGGAACAAACCCAAGGCTTTAAGGCATTTCTCTCGTTTCTGTTCCTTCGTCGAATCACGCAGTTACACATCTTTAAAATCAGATTCGGTACAGAATATCATAATGTTTCATTGTTTATCAAACCTTATAGCGTAATAGTTCCTCTGAACATAACAATTATGATTTCATGTACTCTATCTGTGGGATTTGAAGTTGTATATATAATATTAGAGAAAAGACAAATAAATGTGCTCCAGTGTAACCGGAGCCTTAACCAGATTAATCAGGTTCAAATCAAAGTCTTCTAATGTTAAAAGTTTTTATGTATTTAGGCCCCATTAGCCTGCTAGCTGACAAAATGTTAATGGAAGTTACAAGTGCTGATGGAAATGACAAAGAGCGGTTGTATGACTGTATTAATGAGTTACACAGAATGATTATTATTCCTGTACATTTTAGGAGGTCTAACGTTTACATACTGACAAGAACATAATGAGTGAAGATCTGCTCTGGCCTGACCTAGCAAGCTACCTGCTAACTGTAAACAAAGGCTTCTTTTCACACTGCACACATATCAAATCTGATTTGTTTCGGATGTCTTGAAATTGCAAAAAAAAAAATATTACAATTTAATTTGAGAATATGAAAGAAATTATATTAAATCGTTGTTGCGAATCTGATTCTTAAGAGACTTTTATTCTGAAAGTCCACCTGTTACACATGCGAAGCATTCAGCGAGTGTATGAGTAAAAAAAAAAAAGTTAAAGCTAAATTAGTGCGAATTAAAGTACACGGAATAAAAGTGGTGGTTTAATATAACCTGTTCAGAGGAGCTATAATGCTGGATGTATTTGATAAAACACTTGATTATTAGAAACTAAAGGAACCAAATGCAGCAGATTTTTTAAGCAAACGTTCATGTGCAGGTTTGTCCAGTAAACATTAGATTAAAAAAAAAAACAGTATATTAATAATTATAGATTTTATTTGTACTTAATTATCGTCTTTGACACGTAATTGACTTTTTGGAACTTCCTAATCAGCTGTGCAAAGACGTTTTGTGCTTAAATATTATTTTAAAATCCATGTCCCACTGTAGAGATTTCCTAAATCTGTTTAGTAGAACAGGGTCACGAGGTCCAGTGCCTATCCCAGAGAACAGAGGACGCACCCATTAGCACGCCCTGGATTATCTCAGGCCATCACAGGGGTCACTGTTGCAACTTTCAGGGATGATGGAATTCACTCCCTCAGATATAGTCAAATTGGGCCTTCCTGAAATGCCTGACCAGGCTGGAAGGCGCCTCTGGGGCTCCAACCCAGGTCACCGTAGACATAAACAGGTCCAGAGACCCAGGTGTGAGTAGGCATGTTCTCCCCAGGTCTATCCTCTGGGATTTTACAGACATGCGGGACAATGTGTGCCCGGTGAGGGACTGGCACCCCTGGGATGCCCGTTAAGCCCCGTCACAATCCTGAAATGGAAATATTTAGAAAGTGAGTGAGATGTATTATAGCTGGCGGTCAAGTTCACATTTTAACACTTGAAATGTTCTCTGTTTTAAAAGGTTTGTTTTATTTGGCGTTTCTCACTGGAGCTAAATGCTAATGTAGCTAACGGCCTGAAGCAAAGGTAGTGTTGTAACGATTCTATATACCGTATCGTGTGTCCTTAACACTGCATTAGTTTGTACTTAATAATGCATGCCCACAAGGAGGCGCCACAAGAACAGTAGGAAACCGAATTACTAGGAAATTTTGTGTTGTGACGCCACTGCGTTTTGGGTCACATCTAAATAACTTAAATAAATAAAGCTCCGAGCAGCAGAGCGCACCACACATCCATATTTTACTCTTTTAACGAGTGAGGTTTGATGAATATGGGACAGTTCGAGTGAAGCATGTAGGCTGACTGGCTACAGAACGTCTGCTATTGAAACCTTTCGTTTAGGTTTGACCGTAGTCAGAAGGGCTGAACGAAAACAAACGTTTAAATCGTGACTCTGCTGAAAAAAACAAGCATTGACCAGCATCAGATCCATGCTGGTTTAAGCTGGTGTGGTGCTGGTTTTGCTGGTTGCCCAGTATGCTCTTGCTTGGTATTGTTGTTCAACCTGCATGTGCTAGTCACTGGCATACTCAGCAAAGACCAGGATGTGCTGGCCACAACCATCCAAGAACCAGCAAAGGCCAACGTGTGCTGGTCTGTTTTTTTTTCAGTAGAGGATGCTTTTAAAGTTGGGGCACCCTGGTCTGGTCACAGGATAACTCCAACTCACAGACCCAGCACCCGTCCCAGAGGAGCACCGGAGACACGGGGGCCTGCCCCAGTAACCCCACATTACCATACTACTATGTATACTTTTGCTTACGCCCTGTGTGTGAATGTTACATATCTCAACACTAAGGAGAACTCTGGTACATCTGGTACGATCCAAATCTGAAAATCCAGCCTCCAGAAACTAAATGCTAACCGCTAATGTAAACAAAGCAACGGTACGTTCCAATTCATCTCAATTACACTGATGATTTATTAATTAATGAGCTCCATCTGTGGGCTTCAAACACAAAGACTTCCATCCGAGGCATGTTTGTGCTTCGTAAGAAGGGACTGAAGCATTTAATACGAACAGTAGAACACTTAAAACGTTAAATATGTATGGGATTAAACAATAATATATGTCATTTACTGGACTTCAAACTATACGAAGCGTAGATTGTTTATTCTTTAGTTACATTAGTCAGGTTGCTCCAGTGAGAAGAACGAAGGGAAATTTTATGGTGTTGACCAAAACCGAATAAACCTGAGGTCCTTTTCATCCCTTTTCCGTCTTCCTTTCATTAAAAAGTCACACCATTTGGAGGTAAAACTGAACCTTAAGCAGGTGGAAAAGCAGAACGTTCTTTAGTACAGCTGTGTTGTTTTGGTTTTATGTGAGCCAGTTCTGTACTGCAGAGTTACTTCGTAGCGTACGAAAAGGAAAGGAAAGGAAAAATAAAATCGAAATCTTCGACTCTGGCAGCCTTTAAGGGAATCTGTGAAATTTCCGTGACAGCAAACAGGATTAAAAAGTTTCTACCGATAATAAATTTGCACAGCGTTTACATTTGGCACATGATCTTTAGATTTCAGGCTGTGATTAATTAGTGCATTTGTGTTCACCTGATATAGAGAGAGGTTATTTTTTTCATGGCTTAGAAACGGTTCTCTTAAGATAAGTTCCTACAACACTCCTGTAAAAGCAGGAAGAAAATAATAGAATTTCACGCCATCAGTAAGAAAAACAACAGGACCAAAACGTTAGTCTGATATGTATATCCATATAAAACAGTCCCACGGTGTGCTTTTGATCTTTTAAGGGTCTATAGACGGTGTTTTGACGTTGGAGAAATCCAGGCAGTTTGAGGGAGAGCGAGGAGAAGATCTTCCTTCTGAATAGAAATCGAGTAGAGTTTACTTTCACAACTGCGTTTATCCAAAGCTACATATTTCAAATAAGGACGAACATTTAATATAACAAATTTTCACTTTTTGAAAAAAAAAAAAATCTCCCAAGAAGAAACATTGCATTTTGCATCAAGGCTTGGTTTTCTCTTCAGACAAAAATAATTAAATCACAGACGAGATAAAAACAGCAAAAGCAAGAAGAAAATGCAGCCATGGAGGTTAGAAGAAGCTCTGCACCATCACTGAGCAGGTACGAGGAGTTTCTCATGCAGGACTTTATCTTCTTACGTGGGGGCAAAACAAGGTGAGGTGAGGGTCAGGGGGTAAAGTTCATGCATCTCAGTCAGGTTTGTGAGGAACAAAATAAAAACTAGGAGTAACCATTAGGAACGGTGAGGAACTGGGGGGAACCGCGAGGAACCCTGAGGAACTTTGGGGAACTGGAAGGAACCGAGGAACTTTATGAAATGCGAGGGACTGTGAGGAACGTTTGAGGAGCATCAGCAGCTAGATACAAAATATTACCTCAGTTTTTCGTACGAGCCCATCAGCGTTACGTCCTTATTTGGGTCTCGCTCTGCCGGCTTGCCCTTGAGGTTTTCGACGCGGGGGAACTTTGCGCTGGTTTTGTGGCGGTACATCTTCTTGTGTGCCGGCCCGTTGATTCCAGGGATGCACAGGTTCCGTTTGTCGAACACGTTACAGTTTAGAGCTAAATGAGGGCAGAAAGGATTGAACTTCGCTTGATTTTTGGCAGCTTTCCCTCCGCCTGTCCTGGATTTCGCACCTCCAGATGGTGCAGCAGCTTTCTTCTTGGGCTCAGACTTGGTCCCTGACAGAATTTTGAGGGTTTTTAAGCTGAGTTTGTTTGCATCTGAGGGTAAACAACTGTTGGCCGCAGGGCCCCAAATCGGCTCGATGGACGCCATCATGAAACGCTGAACCTCGGCCATCCCTGACACGATGTTGGACAGGATGTTGGACGGTTCCTCAAACTCTCGCTGGTCATCAGACTGACTCATGGTCTCCGTTCCGGTCCAGTCTTCGTAGCTGCAGTATTCGAGCTGTTTGGATTCCTGTATCTGGACTTTACCACTTTTGTCTTTGAGCTTCTTTGATGCTCGTGAATTCTGTCGTGGAATTTTGACCTTCTCGACCTTCGCAGCTCTCGGTTTATTCGATTTGGTTTTTTTCGCTTGTCTGCTGCCGCTTTTCTTTTTCGACTTTGAGCCTTTGCATTCGCCGGCCATGTCTCCCGCTCGCTCGTCACCGCCAGCTGGATTCAGCGCCTTCTTATTTTCCAGATACAAATTGTTGTCGTTATCAAAATCACGTAACTGATACTCCTGAGCGTTTCCCGCGTATCCAACCAGCTGCCGCTGTTCGATTAGGCTGCAGCTCCATTTCATCTCCTGGTTTTCCTCCATGTTCATCGCAGAAGCATTTTGGACGACCAGCTCTTTCCCCGCTGTCCTCACTTCTCGCCCCGTGACCTGAGGGGATAAGTTTGGGGTCTCCGGGGGCGAGAGCTCTGCTGGCAGGGACACTTGTCTGAATTTATCAGGAGTGAAGTTGGAGATATCCAGCAGGTCTGTGGACTCCCGCAGTGGCGTGATCGCCTCGATGCTCTGCTGAATCACCATTTTCGAACTGCAGTGGGACAGGAAGTTCTCAGACGCGTCGTCCTCACCGTGTTTCCCGCAAGATCCGTAGTTGCTGGAACTCGCTGACACAGAGCCGAGCGATCCAAAACCAGCGAGCCGTCCGTCGCCGCTGTGAAGTCTCTGAAACCGCCGCTGAACCTGACACACCGGAAACCCTGCATCGGCCGGTGGAGGAACCTGTTCAGGAACATAGGTCATCCTGTTGGTGTTAAGGCCCAGCTGGCTGAACCCTGGCACTGCCATGTCCTCCGTGGGTAAAGCATTAGAGAAGGTGTTGTGCAGCTGAGGCGCCTTGGCGGCGAATTGCTGATTAGAGCTCAGCTGCAAGTGCCACAACTGGGAGAGCGACGGGCAGTTCTGAGGTGATTGCTGAAGCTCTGATTCAGAAGGTGGAGACAGCACACAGCTCTGGGCCAGCTGCAGAGAAACCACGTGCTGCTGTTCCAAGGACAGGTCCAGAGATTGTTGCCTAGGAGGGAAAAACGAGACGCCGGATGCACTTAAAGGATCGGAGGCATCCAAGAGCGTCTGAAGGTATCCTCCGGGGACGACGGGCATGCCCGCGCTGACTCCCTCGGACTCCGTGCCTTTATTGGAGAAGCAGGCGAAGGAAGCGAAAACGATTTTGTCCTCGTCTTTTAGAGGAATCTGCGTGTCTGACTCGCTCTGTGTTTGTTTCTCACCCCCCACGGCGTCATTGTTTTCTTCCGACGCAGGCGTGCCAGCGTGGTTCGTCACGCTTTTAGTGATCTCCAGCTCCCTCAGTCTCGCTTCGCTTTTGAATTTCCGTATTTTGAACGTTTTGTCTCTCATCCTTTTCTCCTCCAGTTCCTGCGATCTGCTCTTTTTGGTGACGCGGTGTACAACGTCGCTAGGGCCCGAACCTTCCGAGGTTTCTCCTGCTAGCGTCTCGTTTGTTGTGTGGCCAGGATCGGCGATTTGTATCCTCTGAATCCGGAGTCTGTGTGCATGTTTGTGTTTCCTTTTTCCAGGACTGGAACCGGGCAGCTGATGGAAACCGTGTTTGTCTTCTGCAGCCAGCCTGAGCTGCTCACACTTCCAGAAATCCTTCAGAGGAGCGAGCTTTTTGTATTTGCCCATCGAGGCCTGGTTTAAGTAAACAGTCGGAACTGCTGGATCGATTCTAGCCAGCTTCACGCACATCGCCTTTTCTCCTTTGACCCTGTTCAGAACGATACATTTGATTAGAGCGGGCGGCCCTTTGCGGGAGGGTTTTCTTCTCTTTTTCGGACGCCAGTCATCATCCTGTTCCTCTTTAGGGCCTCTTTCGCTTTCGGTGGAGTCGACATCGTAAAGGTAATCGTCGCTGAACCTGACTTTCCTCTTTGACCGCAGTCCGTAGCTTGGAGAGCCGGAAAAGCTGGAGCCCTTCAGAGAAAACGGGTCTCTGTGCTCGCCCTCAAGAAAAGCGTCGACCGATTCGGAGCCTGAGTCGTCGCTGTCCTGCTCCGACTCTTCAGCCGAGTTGGTGGAGTCGATGAAGTACTTCAGCTTTGGACTGTAGTCGGACGTTCTATCTAAGGAGCCTTCACGGGTCTCGGCTTTACTTTCATTCCCCAGTGAAAAATCCTCCGGTTTCCCCTTCGCTTGGGATCCTTCTGCATTTGGGCAGTTCACGACGACGCTGGGGAAGAAGCTGAACTGCGTTTCCTCGTGAAGAACGTTCGTCTTTTCTCTCATGTTATCCTGGAACGACTCGTAGCGGATCTTCAGCGAGCACAGGTCGCCGCTCAGGGTGGAACCGCCGTCGCAGTCGTCGTCGTCGTTGTCGTCGAACATGTGGTTGTCCACGTCCTCCTCCGAGAAGAGGTTTACGGAGAGCTCGTTTTTCGAGCACAGATCCAGGAGCTCCATTTTGCCCTCTCTGATGAAGGATTCGATGTAGCCCCAGTCCTGGCCGGAACTGCTGAGCAGCCCGTCCTCTCCGCTGCACTTCTCCAGCAGAAGGCCTCCGTACGTGTGCTTGGGCGTCTGGTCTTGGACGCTGTCAGTTCTATCTGCAGCTTTTTTCTCCGCTGCCTGGGACTCGAGCGCCGAGAAGCTGAGAAGCTGGTCAGGAAGGAGCTGCTCTCCGTAATTAGCTGTCTCGCTGACGGACATGGTGCAGGCTTCATACTCCCGCTTTATGTCAGACATTTTTAGGCCGGGGCTCATCTCTGTACTCAGTGCTTCTAGAGAGGTGCAACCCGACAGGATCAGACCGTCCCGGTTCATTGGTTCCGTCATGCTAAAATCTGACTTGTTAGAGGCCTCAGGCAGCGACCAGGGACTCACGTGCTTGGTAACGCATGGTGTGAGGGGGTGTGGGGTCTCAGTTACAGTCTGTGATAAGGGTGAGGTCCGAAAGCGATAATCCCTTAAAGTCACTCTGTGAGCCTCCGAACCGGCAGCCGAGGAGGAGGCAACATACGGCTTCAGATCGGCGCTCAGCTCGCATGAACCTGCGGACGAAAAAAAGAAAAAAACATTCTGAACATGAATGAATAATCTATCAAGCATGTACAGCGATAAACTGAATAAAGGTACCAGTTGCGTGCGGTTTGTATGTTCTCCCTCAGTCAATTGGTGAATATAAAGTTATTTTAATTACATATATATATATAAAATATATAGGAATGATGATATTAATGTATTTTAGTTGTTAATTGGTAATAATATAAAATGCAAACCGTGGGGTTTACTCCGGGTTTCCTCCTACAGGCCAAAAGACATGCTTGTTAGGTTAATTGGTGTCTCTAAAGTGGCCTGTGTGTGTGCTTGTCTAGGGTTGCAGGGTGGCCACCGGCTGGCCCGCGACCCCCTGTGGATTAAGCGGAAGGAAATGAACGAGCGAAATACAAACAACAATTTGGTTCACGCCCCTGTTTTTGAGCCTATTAGAGGACTGTGTGAATTCCCGTATTACAGAAACTCAGGTTAAAGACGATCCGCCGTTCGTGATTCGGGATTCATGTAAAGGAAGCGCCTGTGTGGTTTGGTTTGGAACAGACTCGGAGCGAAACCTCGCTGCTCTTTCTGCTGAGCTGTGGAACAGAAGATCAGCACCAGCTGACAGAACCTCTCTAATTGGTTGTGACACTGCGGGGTGAGAGAGAACCTACGTCATGTTCTCACTGACTAACCCGAATCCGAAACGCTTTCAGCAAGCACAGAGGATTTCAGGATAGACACAGGATAACACGAGCCAGAGTTACAACCTCAAGTCGGATCAAGGAAACATTTCATGTGGTTTTTATTTCTGTCTGACTTCGTTTCTTCGGTTCGCAAATGCAAATTCCTGCATTTCATACCTGCAACACGTTCCCGAAAAAAGCAGGGACTGGGGGCAATTTAGGGCTGGTAATGAGGTCAAAACAATAACGGGATGAGTTTAGGGGGAGCAAGGACGGGCGGAGGATCTCCAGTTTATCACCGCATGCATGAGAAAATGATTGAAATGTTTGTTAACAGGGTTCTTTTCGTCTGAAGGCTGCACGAGATTGAGGGATAAATCGAGGCTGAATTTTAATGACCTGAATTTTTTATTCGATACATGACTTTCCTTTGGGCTTGTTTACGTTCTGTTTTATTTTATTGTGAGGCGTGCTTCAGCCATAATAATACAACAACAATAATAACGATTGCCATTTTGACACTGCCTTAAGGTCCGAACCCAAACCCTGTTTTTCGAGGTTATTCAGAAAACAGACCGCCTCGCAAAACCCAAAATCCTGCAGATGAAACGAAGCCGGGACGCAGCGGAAGGTTTTCTCTCGCTCGTCTCTGCTCCCGTGTTCCAGCTCACGGGCCTTTGTGAGGAACTCGAGCGTCTGCGGGCGTTCGTTAAAGCCGCCGTCACTCCCTAATGGTCTCTGGCGCTTCTGAACAATGGAGGAAGATCAATTTATCCGCACTGATGTCGGCAGTGAGAGGAGAGAGGCCGCAGAATGATTCATCGCTCTTCACGGTACGGTTTTTGTGCTCACGAGCGTGACGGCGAGGTCGAGGATCGGTGCGGAGCTGCTGTATAAAAATAAAGGCCGATGGACGCGGAATGTCCTGCTCTGAACCTAGTGTGGGCTAAAAGGGAGGGTAGGAAAAAAACGAAAGGGATCTACAGTCTGTCCAAAGATCAGTAGGGATTTACTGTACATGTTTCTGTCTCTAAGGAGCATAAAATCATTCAACGATTCAGAATCTGGAGGGATTTCAGTCCTAAAAAGCCGAAGTCCAAAAGGGGTGATCTCCCTGCGCTCCCTCAGAACGGTCATTCATCAGTACCTGACAGGAGCACGTGGGTAAGAGATTACTTTATCCAACCTCTATCAAGCTCTACAATCAAGAGTCACGTTCACAAACACCGCTTACAACTTTACTGCGAACCTTAGACCGACTTCTTAATGACTTCCCTTCAAGTTCCAGGAACCACAGGGCACAAGGCGGGGCTAGTGAATGACCCACACACAGACCCACACTGGGACACCAGCTCAGACCGATCATGTCTTTGAAAGGTAAACAAAAAAAACGGAGAAAACTAGAGGAAACCCACACGGGTGAGGGGAGAACATGCAAACTTCATACATGCAATCAGATACATGATCAGTTTAGCAACTACAGAATGGCACCATGGGGCGGCACGGGGGCAAGAAGGTCCTGGGTTCGATCCCAGGCGGGGCGGGGCCTGGGTCCTTTCTGTGTGGAGTCTGCATGTCTTCCCCGTGTCTGCGTGGGTTTACTCCGGGTACTCCGGCTTCCTCCCACAGTCCAAAGACATGCGTGTTAGGTTAATT
>JAUZST010004331.1:0-15000 GCA_034779995.1 Parotocinclus haroldoi | reverse complement strand
ACGACATTCTGCAAAACGTGAACCTTTATTATATCAACATAACGTATGATCTTGTTTCCCTGGCTCACACATTTTAAGTCGTTTCATTTTTATCAAAAGCGACGAGTTTATATTCTGTAACAGTAGCAAAACTAACGTATAAAACATTTTAAAAACAAAAGATATAGCATACAGTGTAATCTAAGGCACGCTATCCTTCATCTTACAGGCACTTGGGTTAAACGAACATCCTTGACCTCCCATCACATAACCTTTAAACACTAAGAACTTGTTTACGCTCTGGATTCTACAAAAAGCATCTAGAAAATAAGGTGGGGAATATTAACAGTACCTTTCTGTACAGTACAAACAAAAAGCAGAAACCTTTTAAATAAATTAAGAGGTTCCCGGAACAATCCTTCTATAATACATTGTAAATCAGTGCACAGTTTGAACAGTTTAGTTAACACATGCACTTAGTTTAGCGGACAGGACCACCGCCTGCACTATAATAAACCTGGAAGGTGAAATGTTATTTGGACTGAAGCAGCTCAGAGTCAATCTCCAGCTAATTCTTTCGATTTGTTCGTCCCAAAATGTGGAGTCCCAAAGTTCATTCACTGTTGGGGTGATGGGGAGAAAAACGGACTGAATACATGAGACCTGGTCTTTGTTCGGACGAGAGCCGAGGAATATCTAAAGACCATCGCTTGCACAGCCGTAGCAGACGGAACTCTCTCACACCTTGCTCTCAGAGGGAAGCTCACCCAGGGCCGAGACGATGTCGCTGAAAGACACTCTGTCCTTTGGACTGGAGGCCCAGCAGCGCATCATCAGTTTGTAGATGCGAGACGGACAGCCGTGTGGTGGTGAGAGTTTTAGCTTCCCCTCCTGAAGACCTGCAGCAGAGCGAGAGTCTCAGACTGTTAAACATCGCTGCAAGCATGAGGTATTTCACTGAGGCAAACGATAACGGGCAATACGAGTATTACATTTACAGCATTTAACAGACTCGCATATCCAGAACCCTAGGACCATCAGGTCCAGAGTCCAGTACCTTAACTGCTAGGCTACCTCAGGCTTATTAAAAGCCTATTAAAAGGCTCAACGGCCCTGTAGTGGCTCTCTGGCAGACCCAAGATTTTAAAACCAGCTGATTTAAGAAATCACACATCTGTACACCCAACCATTTATGTATCTGAAGATCTAGGCGTACCCATCATGGAAAATTCCACCATATCCATCTAACTACCCATACAGTATATCCATCCACTAATTATTTATCAATCTGTCCATCGACTGATCCACCCATCTTCCAATCCATTCATCCTCTAATTATTTTTCAATCCATTAACCTACTCACAATAGATCCATCTACCAAGCCAATAATCCACATATCCATATTTATCCATCATGTATCCACTATTTATCTACCAAGACCAGTCATCCATCCAACCCACCTATCCATCTATAGTCCCTAAATCCAGCTACTTATCTACCAATCCATCTTTCCATGCATTAATTAGAGATGCACCATTTGATCAGCTTTTGACTGGAATCGGCCTGTTTGCAGCGTGATTGGCCGATCGGTCTCATACAACCAAATTTAACAATTTAACTTCAACACATGAACAGCACGGTACTTTTACTAACTCGGCTCAGCCACTCGCGGTTTGTTTATGAGACCGCCGCTGGCGCATGTTATTGATTAGGAAGCGTTAGAATCCATATACAGGAAGACAACTGAAATTGGGCAGAATCAGAATCAGAAACAAGTTACAACATCAGCAAGGGAAAAATTGCAATTGGTGCATCTGTACCACCTATGTATCCACCTACCCTTTATTCATCCACCCAGCCAATAATTGTACCTTCTACCCACCCATGTATTAAATATATTTATAGTCATCCATCCACACAAACATCCAAACATTTATCGATCTACTCATAAATCCTGATATAAACTGATCCAGTTTTCTGTCTGAGCACTCTAGGCAGCTCAAAGTCCTTACTGACCACAAACGCTTCAATCTGACATTCTTCTGTTGCATCTCTTACCTTCTAGAACCTTGTCATCAGCTAGGTCAGCGTGAGGAAGCTCTCCAAAGCTGAAAACCTCCCACATGAGCACTCCAAAAGACCACACGTCTGTCTTAGTGGAGAAGTCGTCCTCAAACACGGCCTCGGATGGAAGCCAGCGCAGAGGGATCCAGGCCTGACGGTAATGGTAATACTCACTACACACAGAAGCATAAACAAATAAAGACACGAGCATGTAGTAAGATCCATTACAACTTAAACAGTAATCATGGGGAATGGAATTGTACTCGTGTGATTAAGTGCACCTGTTGTAGACGTCCTTGCTCAGACCGAGAGCAGATATTTTGACCTGACGCTTGGCACTAATGAGACAGTTGCGTGCAGCCAGGTCCCTGTGGACAAAGCGCTGATTCGAGAGGTGTTCCATCCCCCGAGCAACCTGCAGACACACCGACACCTGGGAGGGACACAAGCACGCGTGTGTATGTTTATTCTTATTAAAAAAAAAAAAAAAAAACAGGGATGGAACAAGTCGCAGTTAAACAACCTAGTGTAAGAATTCTGTCATTTGTCTAGTTTGGGAGGAGGTTTTACCTTTTGCTTGGTGCTGAGTGGCTGAACTTTGACTTTCTCATCTTTACTTTTGGAGATTTTCAGGTACTGCTTGAGATCTCCCTGTGATGAAGATGAAGTGAGATTCAATAATGGCCCAAACCAGGAAGCAGACGATACTCCGGTAACGTTAACACGGTGCACAAATGCACTTCATAATAAGTTGGATTTCTGCAGTCATCTGATTATTTAAGTGGTCATTTAAACAGCAAACTAAGAAATCTGATAAAGAGAGCTGGATTTTACCCCAGTATACAGATTACTCCATGCATGTATACCAGTTACCCAATCAAAATCAGTGATTCAATTTGCACATATGTATGAGCGTACCCCGCGGTTGCCAGGTCTGCGATTATTATTATTTTTTTTTCAAAATAGCATCAACGGTGATGATTTTTCTTGATGCACTTTGGGCTCCTTAATGGCGTTCCAACATCACAGCCCGCCCCAATATTGTTGCTGTTCATGCCCATTTTTTCTCCCCACACTGGGCCATCAGCTTCAGCACCATGTCACAATAATCAAACCATCTCAAACTGGCTTACTGAACATAATGAGTTCAGGGTGCAAAGATGGCCTCCATAAGTACCAGATCTCAATTAGGTGCAGCACATTTGGGATGTGATAGATAGGGAGATTTGCATCACAGACATGCAGCTGACAAATCTGTACCAAGTGTGTGATGCTATAATGCCAGTAGGGACAAAAAACTCTGCAGAGTGTTTCCTGCCTTGTTGAATCTATACGCCACAAATAATTATGGCAATTCTTTAGAGAGCTGAATGTCCAACCTGGTTTTAACAAGGCGTACCTAATAAAGTGAAAAGTGAGAGTGGTTTGTATTCTGTATTGTTTAGGGAGTAAAGTCAAGACAAACAGACTGTACGTGTGAAGGAATGATCAGTTGGCTGAATCCATGGAAACGGAGAGCCGCCTGTACTGTATAATGACCTCATCATTCACTGTGCAAGTGATGCATACAAAGTGTGCAGCCTGAATAGGGAGCGAATAAACAGAAACAACAATAAGATCTCATGCTACAGTTAACAGCGACACTAGTTACCATATCAGCATATTCCAGAATCAAGTAGTAGGGCTCCGTCTCTCGGCACAATCCCAGCAGGCGCGTGATGTTCGGGTGGTTAAGTTTGGCGAACATTTCAGTCTCGCGCCGGAAATCCGACTGCAACTGCTCGTCTCTGGACTGCAGGCTCTTCACCAGAACAGCCGTCTCCTCCTCATTCTCACTGGAGTTCACCTTGGCCAGGAGAACCTCGCCAAACTCACCCTTCCCTAAGGAGGGTGACAATCGCAATCTCAGGATTTTGTCATTATGTCAGGACAGGAATGAGGTTCCACACTGGCCAAATGAGATGAAGGACCAAACAGTGCTTGGTATTATAACCAAAAATGTGTAGTATGATTGTGTTAAACCATTTTTTACATATAGGTTTTTATATAGGTTCGTAGCTTATTCTACTGTCGGGAGAACAAAGAACATAAATTATAAATAAAAGAGAATATAAATAAATAAATAAATACATCATGTATATAATTACGGTTTTGATTACTATAGGTTTTAGTTTAAACCCACAAAATGAAACTATTTGAAGGAATCATGGAAATCATGGAAAGGATGCATGAAAAAGTTGCAGAGTGTTTTTTTTTACAGCAGCTTGACCAATTCAGATTTAAATCAAAAAAACTTTCAAAAACACAGACACAGCTTCTCTCTTTTTTTCTTCTGCATCTCCAGTCTCTTTTTAATCCTATATCTCTCTTCTGTACTTTAATCTACCATAGCAATGGAGCCTCTCCTAGCTGTTCTACAAACTGTTCTACATACCATGCCATAATGTTTTTAGCTGTGAGCCACATTAAATAATTTGCTGTTATATAATATAGCTGCTGTTACTGCTGTGCTATGGTGGTATATGAAACATTTATACTGTACATTGAATGAAAAACGGTATACTTAAAAAAAAAAACCTGTGTATACCACCTAGCACTACTAAGGACTTCTACTGTGTGTGTGTGTGTGTGTGTGTGTGTGTGTGTACACAGATTTACCCAGAGTGGTGATGGCGTGCAGGCTGGAGCGAGGGAAGTGCAGCTTGTCCTGAGTGCTGTGCCGTTTGTTGTTCCCGGTGGAAGACGTGGTTGTGAGTGGTACCTCCTCCTGAATCTCTGCTGTGGTCTGGCCATTCTGTTGCATTGCGCCCCCTGTTGGAAAATCAGTAACTCATGATTAGCATGGCCCATCCTGCTTAACACAAGGTTCCAGGGCCTATCTCGGAATTCAAAGTAAATGAATCGATCTTGCAGCACCAGGTAATAATCTCTCCTTCCGGCTTCCCCTCCCTCAGTCACAACCATTCGTGTCTGTATGGTGTGTGACCTGGGTGAAAAACGACTGTGGGTCCTGAAACCCTGATACTCCGGTGAGGCGGCAGTCTGATACACCAGTCCACCACTGTGAAACAGGTTTGGGTCCCAGCCTTCCGATTAGAAAAGGAATCATATGTTGGACGTGTCTAAAGCAGGAGAAGCTTGATGAGGGGATCATGACCTGTCACTACAACATCGACCCTTACTCCTGTAAATTCTAAACACAGGCCTCACCTCTTACCAGGAAGAGCGGACCAAACTAAAAAGCCAACTATAAAGTTAAACGACTGATTACTAGCAGGCTTTAGAAAACATGCACCATTGAGACACTCCATCTCAGGCTCCTCTTGATTCTTCTGTAGTCTCTTGGCTTTGCGCCTCTGCTTGCAATAGAACATGAGGCCCAGCACGATGATGATGTAAGCAACAGCTGCACCCACACACAGACCGACAGTCTGGATCATCTTGTAAGGAGCCTTCTCATCGTCTGCCTGCGAGTGCTGGACTGGTTTCTCTGTACCCAAAATACACGTACATGTAAATAAATAAGGGTCATTAAGGGTTTATTATATGCCATTATATGCCTGGATACCTATATAATTACTATACGGGTTTGAAGACATTTTATATAAAAGTGAAGTGTATTCGGGGACACTGACCCACTACGTAGAGCTCTGCTGAGGTGTGAGCGATGTTGCAGCTGTTCCCGGCAATGCAGGTGTAGCTGCCCGTGTCTTCTGTACTGACATCGTGAATCACCAGTGAGCCATTTGGCATCGTCTGAAACCTTTAATAGATACGGTACATACAAAGTATGTATAAAAAAGGCACTGTACAGTGGATCCAGTGAACCCGGCATCACAGGGTTCATGGGGTATTCATTAGGATGAAACCTTGGGAGGTAAGAATTGTAATTGTAACTATGAGTTAGTATCGGCATTATTTGAGCCAGGAAAAAGTCTCTCTAGAATCTCGTGTCCTTTATGAGTAAGTTACGCTCAGTTATTCCGACAGTAGATTTACATTATTTTGCAGACGCCCTTATCCAGAGCGACTTACAAAACGTTTTAAGACATCATAACCATAATCTATTCCTAATAATCAGGAATCGAAATCACTCTAAGTTACTCACAGAGAGGGAACTGGTAAATATAATAACCTGCATTCAGACTGTGAGCCATAACACAGCAGTGATAGGAAACTTGCTTGTTAACTGGACGAAACTTTACTTTTTCTTATTTAACCCCTGACATGTTTGTTTATTTTTGATGCCATGTCAGCATCACTGGTTATTATATATATATATATATATATGCCAGGGGAATGGACAAAAGTGTATTTCTAAAAACCCTGTCAATGGGTACACAGGAAAAAACCTAAATCAATAAATGACCTCCAATAAAATCCACATCAGGGAGTAAATAAGTTTTGCCAATTACAGCAGGTCATAAGGCTACACCAGTTCTAGATAAAAAACTTGTAAAGCACATCCAGGTGATAGTATATCAGTATGACGGATATTTTCCCTCACTCCCTAGTTCATGTCCTGAAGGCTTTTTAAGCAGTCCGTGCCCATGTTCCTGGAATATGGGACAGTGCGAGTATCTACACATAGCTCGTGACTGTTTTTACCTGCTCTTATTGGCCACAAGGAACTTGTCTTTCTTCTTCCACTGAATGATTGGGGAAGGATCTCCTGTAGCCTGACAGTGCAGTACAGCAGTGTGACCCTGATAAACTGTAGTGTTTTCCGGCTTCAGCTTAAATGCCACATACACTGAGGGAGAACAAATGGGGACATTATTTAAAAAGCTAAAAACATCCGGTCAAGACTATTTTAACCATTATACAAGTCACTTTATAGCAAATGTTACTGGTTCACATTACCAGGGATGTCTTTAGGCTGAAACGCTAACAAGGATCTGACCCAATGAGGCATGGACTCGAAGCAAAAGTGAGCTAGTTTTAATCTCCATAATTGGATTTGTCAATGCATTCATTCCCATACTCCATATTCAATTGTTTTTCCTCAGTCTGCACTAGAGAGTGACACGGGAGTGGATTTTCATTCCTGTCCCATCCCACTCCCACAGAAAAAAATCTTGTCCCATCCCAATCCCGGGTCCCTGTCCCACTCCTGGTAAAATGACTCCCACTCCCATTCAAAATGACTCCTGCTCCTGTACCGCTCCCATTTTTCCTACTTACTTTAGTTTTAGGCAATACAATTACATTTAATCTTATCCCTGTTCTTTTTTTTAAAAAAATATTTTATTTTTTTTAACACAGTTACACTAATAAACAATCGCAGGCCAAAATAATCAACACAGGGTAACAAATAACTTTCGATCAAAAAAATAATAATAAAATAAAAATAAAACATTTTTACAATAATATAACAATTTTAACAAGGAAAGAATAAAATAGAAAAAAAAAATGATAACAGAAAAGGTAAGGGGGTTTTAGCTAGACATCTGTCGGCGCAAGTCAAAAGTCAGTTTCTCATCCCTGTTCTTTTTGAGATTAGTTTGTGTTCTGCAGTTTTATTTCAAAGGATATGGCAACAGGTACAGTTCATTTGTGTAATATAGGGAGACATTTTATGCCTTAATCAAAAACAAAATCCTTCACTAAAGGCCACAAAACATAAATAATACATGGCCTGTGATCCCTATAGTTTTTCCTATGGGGGAAAAGTCCCTGCTAAATAAACCCAAACATAAAGTTGCATTTTTCTCATTTATTAAGCAACTAATTTCCTTAAAACATTGGGCATTAATTTGCCTAAAGAAAAAACTGCACAAAAGCGAGAGAACTGTTGTCAACCAACAAATGTGCATAAAGGCATTACCTTCACAATTCACATACTGAGTTTAGTTTATGATGCAAATACTAAATAAATTCCCGGAATTTGCTTTGCAAGTGTGTCTCTTGAGATCCTGGATCACTCGTCCCTGACTCACTGGTGTACTTGACTAAAACTAAACATGTCTTACAAGTAGCAAACATCGTTTTAACACCGTCACGCTCGACTCTCATCAAGTTCATTAATATTTGCGACTTTCCTGTCAGTTCTTTGAGCTTTACAGATAAGTCGTTACACTTCTGACCTTACGCTGCAAATCAATTTTTACCACATCGTGTTTACTCCCTCCATTGCTGCTGTTCTATGAATTCCGGTGGGAAGCTGTGGCCGGAAGCACCGTTGACTTCTGGGCCGTGTAGTTCTTTAGAATGGCGTTACTGTAGGTTTCTTAAAAGAAAAAAAAAAAAAAAAAACACCAAATGGCGGTGCCTATTCTATGGTTACCTTTTGTCTTATTTATTGGTTCCCGCTCCTGTTAACTTTTTTATCCTGTACCGTCCCAATCACGCGAGTAATAGTTAAGAAAAGTCCCATCCCGCAGGAATCCCGTGACCCGTGGGATTCCCGAAGAAATGTCAGCCTCTAGTCTGCACACACACATACAGAGCTGTCGTGGCAGCGGCTAGTAGAAACAAACATGGGTGGCTTGTTATTTGGGCTTTAATGCCCAATGCTTAGATATTGGTATTGCTTAAATATGATCATGGTACGAGGCTTATTCATCAGATCTCAGAGTTAGTCAAAGTGCATGGGGTAGGCTCTGAAATACAGGGGTACCTCTGCTCTCGTCGTTATTGAGGGCACTCCGTATGTGTGAATTACATCGTGTGTGTAAGTATTACATGATTTCGTTATTAAAGTTTGAAGTTTACTTCACAACTATTTGAGAGATTATTACCTGGATTAAAATAGAAATCTGATTATTGCCTATTCAGGTAATATCGGAGCTTTCCCACTGTCTGATTACTTAAGTGCATGTAAACCCTTTGATCAGACTACAGACAAAATCTGATTTTCTGCAGTTATCGGATAATTAAATGCATGTAAACACAATCCATGTTGCTGTTTTTCACATGTTGTACCTGCTACGGTGAGCTGAACCACAGCACGGATCTCTCCCTGGAGACTGTTGGAGGCCAGGCAGGTGTAGTTTCCTGCATCTGAGCGTGTCACTTTAGAGAAGTGAAGGGTACCACCGTTGTGTTCCACCCGAGCCGGAAGCTCACTGCCGTCTGCAGGGGGCACCACACACAAACGTTCTCTAAATTCCTCATTAAATGCTATGCAAAATATGAATCTTCTGGTCGTACGCAAACAGACAGACAGACAGACAGACAGACAGACAGACAGACAGACAGACAGACAGACAGACAGACAGACAGACAGACAGAGACAAAGAGAGAAAGACAGAGAGAGAGACACAGAGAGAGATAAAGAGACGGATGCGCGCACACACACACAGACAGACACAAAGACACACACACACACACACAGATAGAGACACACACAGACAGAAACAGACACACACACACACACACACACACATACTCACACAGAGACACACCCAGAGAGACAAAAACACACACACATAGACAGACACAGACGCGTGCGCGCACACAGACACAGACAGACAGACAGACACACACCAGCTTTGGTCCAGTGGATGGTGGGGGTGAGGCGGCCCTTAGCAGAGCACTGCAGGCTGCCTTCTTTATCCAGCTCCAGACACTGTAAAGACTGCGGCGTCGGGGTGAACTTCAGACGCTCTGAGATACACAGCACAGGACAAATTAAAAACGTCATGCAAAGAAGAGCGTATAACCTGTTACTTTTTTCTGACATGCAACTTCAAGTCAATGTACATAAGGGGTGTAACGATACATTGTGACACAATGCACTGCGATGACAAAACGTGCCAATCGTGACATTGGGATAACGCATTCTAGTCATTATGCCATATATTACAGCTGGATTTTTTTTATACACCAACAGGGGGCAATCAGAGGTCATGGGCCCAAATGAATCTCTCTTAGTGGTTCAGTCGTTCTCGGTGAGCTTGATGGATAAAACTCACATCACATGCAGCCATGATGGTCATCGCCCTTACCTAGTACGATGACTCTGGCTCTGGCGCTTAGCTTCCCTGCTTCGTTTTTACTCTCACAGTCGTACATGTGACCATCATACACCTCCACACTGTTAATACGCAGAGTTCCGTTGGGGAACTGTTTAAAACGCACATCCTGTAACACACACAGACACACAGTCATTGTTCACGATGGAGCAAAACAAGAGGATCGTGTTATTAGAAAAGATTTGAAACTCTGAAGTAGTAAAGTACAATATCCCCATATTTTTGTGAGCAGTATAGTAGCAAATAGTAAAATCAAGAAGATATCAAGAATGATCTTGTGCGATATGATGATATACATGAGTCAAAAGTCACAGGACGCCCTTTTATTTCATAAACAAAGGGTAACTTGACTAATCTGAATACCCCCAGAAAGTAATGGGTGATGGGGCCTATATTTCAATCCGGAACATGGCCGTCATATTGAAAAATCACTATCTTGGATCAAGGGCAAGTTTTTCCAATGGGAAGGTGGTCATGTAGCAAAGAAGACCAAAGAAGATCAGTATTGTGTCAGAAATCAGTTGCAATATATCTTGTGGTTCAAAACCACAGAAAGTACAATACGCAGTACAACAATTAACTATTACTATTTACATGTGCTAAAAATAAACATACACAAAAACGAACATAGAAAAATATAATAATGAGTCCCCATAGGTAATGATAATGTTATCAATACAGAACAAAATCTTACGCTCTATGGATACAGATCAGTTATTTATCAACGTGATGACATGAGGAAAGAAACTTTTCTTGTATCTGTTACTTTTCGGGATTCTATAGTACCTGCCTTCAGGAGAGGAGATGAAAAATGTGGCCTGGATGTGAGGAGTCTAAAAGTGTTATATGAGTAAATGTGCCATACAGTGTTCCCTCGTTTATCGTAGGGGTTACGTTCCAGGAATCCACGAAGTAGGGACGCTATATTTATTTAAGTATTTATACACTATTTTAGCCGTAGAACTTGCAGAACGTTTGGGTGGCATTGTAGGGTTTGAATTAATTCAGTCTATAATGAAACTTTCACAAACAGTGAACACAACACCGCAGACAAAAACTTGTCATGTCGGCAAGTAGCAAGAAGTCTCGTTTTTGGTGAGTATTGATCCACTGAGTAAATACTCTACTGTAGTGTTTTAAACTGTTGAATAATCAAGCAACACGCTGAAGTAATAGAAAGTTCTCTTTACTTAACACGCCATACATCACTTTCGTATCACGCATGCTTACAGCACGTCATATCCTACACACAGCTATTTACTGTAAATTGTAATATTTTATGATTTATATATGATATTTCTTTATTGCTAGAATTTATTGTTTTAAATTTATTTTTTATATATTTTGTCCGCGAAAGGTGAACCGCGAAGTGGCGAGGGAACACTGTATTCACACTACGCGATGTGTACCGAGTATGTTTTACCCCTAAAGTGAGCTGACTTGTGTTGCTCCATACCACGTCAGTTGTGCTACTCTGAACCTTGCTCAGACCCATTTGGAGAGGCAGGCTCAGTTTGCATGTAGCGTGATCACTAACCATGCCCAAGCATGGAACACAACTTAAGTCGCCTCTGTAATAAACTTCTTATACATGCAGCAGGTGTGGCACAAACTGTGGCACTGCATAACCAAATATGGCATACGAGAAAGTGGTGTCAGCGAAAAATCGTGCTGTCTATTACATCCAAAAATCGTGTTTCTCATTACATTCATAGCATGATTGGGCACAGAACAGGACACATTAACAACAGTTTAAGCACAGTGTGAGTGCAGACCAGTATTTGTGTGGAACAAATGTGCTCTTGTATTGCGCAAAGCAACCGGGTGATGTGAGTATGCCCAGAGAGCGCTAGACAGAGAGAGCTGAAGTCATAGATGGGCATGAAAGTGAAAGGCGGCATAGACCTAACAAAAGATATAAACCTAACACTTTCTCTTTTAAAAAAATCTATAGACTACAGCATACCCTGCATAACAGGGGTTTAAAATGCCAGTGTTGCTTAGTGCACTTCTGCATAGTCCTACTATAGTAAAACAAGATTTGTAGGGTTGTACAGCTAAGCACACATTATTGCCATGCATTGTGAGACATCACAATGCTCCAGATTTCATCACGGCTTTTCTACTACTGTAAGTGGATATAGATAAATATGTCTGCTACATATTTTAAAGTTACACAGGTCCAGTTAAATGTTAAAAATGTTTGAGTGGGTGAGTGGGATTCACTAGATTTGCAGGTATTTTGAAGGGATGGAAGCAAGAGAGAACGGAATCTGTACCAGCAAGTCCTCTGCTGATGGATTTCTTCATGCGCTGTTTTTCCAGCTTGCTTCCTGCCAAGCTGACTAGCTGAGCCCACACTGCCAGCATAGGGTCTGTAAAAGGCAGGTTCTGAACACTAAACGGCAACACAGGCAGCTGAAATGAGATTAAAAGAAAACAAAAAAAGGACAAAAAAATTAACACATACATTTGCACATGATCTAGGGTGATGCATTCTGCCTATAATAACTGACTTCCAATACACCCAAGTAATGGGTGAGGGAGCCTATGTTTTGGACTATGTCTGAAACATGGATGACATCCTGAAAGCCACCATATCGGATCAAGATTAAGTTTTTTTTTTTTCCCCCAACGGGAAGGTGGTTATGTACCTTACTAAAGAAGACCAGAAATCAACTGCCACAATCAGATTTGCTAAATCTTGTGTGTTTCAAATGTTATCGACACACAACCTTTTGTTGTTAATCACAAGTAAGTGAAGATGAAACGGATTGGAATTTTAATGTCTAACCAATTTCACACAGCACTGTTGCATCCCTCCTAGCCAAATTCAGCAAAACCTCTACTGTGGACATCAAGCCACGTAGTGGTCCTTCAAAGACCGCTAACGATTAAGAAAAATCAAACGTGTTTGTGTATAACCACAAATAACATATTTAACAACTGGACCCAAAAAGTTACAACTTGGCTTTGTCACTCCATAATACTCTTTTCCACTGATATTTCCTCCAACCTTTGTGAGCTTTAGTATATACTCGCCTTCTCACCCAGATGCTTGTTAAATTGATTAATTATAAAGTAACACGTCATATTTAAGTAATTTCATGCAAAGCTTGCTTTTCAAATTCTTCTAAATAAAACAAGAACTGGGTATAAACATGTCATTGACATCACTTTAAAACTGCTGGCACTTCAAGGTCGATGAAAGTACTTCTGAAAAGGACTATGACCAAATGTAAAATTCCTGCCAAATGAACCCTGGTAAGTACCGGCTTGAGCTGGCTCAGCAGACAGACTCTGCACGTCCTCATTTCGTAAAACTGCACAGTGATCCTTCCTTTTGGAGTGATGCGTGTAACTGTGCCTTCTCCATACTCCTCATGAGCAACCTGACCACCCAATCGCAGTCGTCCATCAATCCCACCAATCACAGCCAGTACAGCCATCAAACTGCCCACCACTGGAGCATCTGTACTGGGTAAGAATTCCTCCAGCAATGCCTGACGAACAAAAGAGACTTCAATTAATGATACTGAAGACATTTCTAACAACTACACTGCTCACAAAAAAGGAAATATTTCATTATAGGATATTTCATCTTGCAGTATCCCCTACATTTTGTTAGCAGTATGACTTCACTTTTAGTGCATTTTCCAGTACGCTGAATATACAGGTATGTTTTGTTAAAGTACATTGACCAGACACGACCATAGTCACGTGGTCTTCTGTGGTACTGTAATGTAAATATGAATGGTAAAAAACTGCAGACAAAATGATACTTAAATGCATCAGAGATAAGGCTGGAAATACGAGTGGATCAACAACACAGCAACTCTAATACCACCGCATTTTTAATTTGTGAGAATTCCCAGTAATTATACAACATACACTAATACATGCTGTTACAACCCGGACTAGGGAGGGGTCATGGCATGCAAGTGCAGCTTTCTACGGATTATACACATAAAAATAAAAAAATCATACACATAAAAATAAGCAGTTTATACAAAAAGGTTTCTAAAGCTTTCTAATCAACTGATTTAAAACAGTCTCCAGACCAAACGTGAGCCAATAAGCAGACGAGCACACGCCCAGTGGTTACGTACACACACACACACAGGATGGACTTCTACTCTTAAACATTAATTCCTGCCCCTGCTTGTTGATCTGCAACATTCACTGGCTGCTGCAGAGTTAAAAGAGTGATTTTTATTTCCTAATATAACTTATCATAACTTAGTATGTCCTTTGTCATTAAAGTAACCAGACATTCATCGGATGGATGGTAAACGAAGCACACCTGTATGCACAATGCTTGGGATATTAGTTTAATGTTTATAAGTGATAGTACTGAGATGCTATACCGCTTCTGACACTCGACCCGCCATCACATCTCCAATGCCATTAAGCTGACAGTTGATGTACTCGTTGATGAGACCGTTCCATTGGCTCAGGGAGTGCAGCGTACGCAGAACTGCCACTATCTCTTCTGCCAGTGTGCTGCTGTGAGTGGCTGTCAAAGAGGCCTGGGGGCGGGACTTCCTTCTACGCATAGAGCCCTCTGCCGAGCAAACAAATTTGTTACTAATCACCTAGACCGTGTTAGCATAGGTGCTGTGGTAATCTGCACAAACTAGGACAGGGTTACGTGTCGACTACCTCTAAGAAGCGGAAGGTCCGAAGAACAAGTGCTGAGAAGGCTTCCTAGGAAGCCGAAAAGTTTCTCCACAAGAAACTTCATATCCTGAGAACGCTCCATTTTATCCCAGGATGGTAAGACTGCCTGCAATAAGCGTAGAGCCAGGATCTGGAAGACGACAGATAGACACAAGATATAAATGAGTGACTTTAATGAGTGTAACCGATCAGCAGCAACTGCTCTGAACACAGCAACAGAACTGTGTGTGTGTGTGTGTGTGTGTGTGTGTGTGTGTGTGTGTGTGTGTGTGTGTGTGTGTGTGTGTGTGTCTGATAGATA
>JAUZST010004330.1:0-42192 GCA_034779995.1 Parotocinclus haroldoi | reverse complement strand
TGTGTGTGTGTGTGTGTGTGTGTGTGTGTGTGTGTGTGTGTGTGTGTGTGTGTGTGTGTGTGTGTGTGAGTGTGTGGACCAGACTGGGTGGGAGGCACTACAGAAGGGGCGCCGGTAGAT
This sequence comes from Parotocinclus haroldoi, assembly GCA_034779995.1. NCBI lineage: Eukaryota > Metazoa > Chordata > Actinopteri > Siluriformes > Loricariidae > Parotocinclus > Parotocinclus haroldoi. The sequence goes on along the minus strand of JAUZST010004330.1, from coordinate 42,072 downwards.
GTGGGAGCCACAGAGCCCTGTGTTTGTGTGTGGAGCTCGGCCCTCTTATCTCCAGCCTGTACTGACGCCACACTCTTCCTGTTTCAAATCGTTACTGCTGATTTTTCTCCTCATTCCTGCCACAGTCACTGCCTGGCTCATCAGATTTTCGACTTCTTCCCTGTTTTTTTTAACAAACTGCCTTATTTCTTTGTTCTTTTCACTTAATCTTATATTTGCTATAGAGAGTTAGCTAAGATTTAATGTTGGCTATGTGAGTAGAATTAGCCTGTATATTTTTCAAAACCTCATAGCAGAGCAGATAACAAATAACACATTTTAGGAAAGCAAAAGATCATGGCAATTTGCATAATTGACTATGCTGAAATCCCCAGACCCTCTGGGGCCAGACAGGACGTGCTAGGCTGGCAGTCAGGAAATGTACACACACACACACACACAAACTAGTTCTTCTACCATCTATCAAATATTGTTTTTTTCTATACCTTTTGGAACTTTCCATATAATATTACTGTTGCTAATTAATGCTTTACCTCCACCTTTTGTCTTTGTAAACTGTAAACACTGTAATTAAACTGTAAGTCTTACTGGCATGATTTTATCGAAGCTTGAAAAGTCAGTCAAAGTCTTGATTCCACATTTCTGGGAAGCTGACCATTCATTAAAAGGGAATTTGTGCACTTTGTGGAATTATTCCCTAATTTTTGTGAGCCGTATATATGCTAAGACCTGGTGCCCCCAGATGTCTGGATAGGTGATTGTGATGGCGCCAAGTAGTGCTTAGCTTCAGCCAAGCATCAATGGTGCAGGCCAGCCTGCTATCATTCAGGGTTTCTTTCCCTTTCCTTTGTTTTTATACCAAATTTCCTTCCTTGGTTTCTTAGATATTCTCTTTGCACTGATGTAAGTCCAAACACTGGCTTATTTAGAATGTAAACAGCTGAATGAAGGGAGGATCCATGATGATGCTGGCGTTTATGGAAACAGGCTGATACAGTGCAGATGTCTCTGTCTGGTGTCGCCCACATTCATACTGTCGCACGCAGCCATAATCAGCCATGGCACACTTTGTGTCATGAATAATTAACTCACAACAGAACTGGGCAGTTTCATGGGTGACAATGTGGAGTATGGTGTTAGGATGAGCTGCTGTTTGATGAGTTGATAGTAAGTCCAATGGGAGAAAAACTGTATATAAAAATTAAAATTGTTCAGTGTAGAGGCCCCAGGTCATTACTCTGTTAGGGCACCCCATAATGTAGATTCAAGCTTCAAGATTTATTATCATTTGCAGAGTGTAAGCAGGCCTAACAGCGTACAATGACATTTTTACTTTGCTAATCATTTGTTCATAAACCCATTTTCAGTTAAATTCCAGTTAAAGTGCTCAGGAGCTATGCAAAGAGAATGAGGTAAAGCAACATGAACATTATTTCTGTGCAAAGAGACAGCTTTAAACGGTTAACAGATGGCATGTGGTTTGTTTGTTTATTTGATTTACTTAACGTCACTATCGGCATCGGTGGCCATTTCAGCGACACAAATAAGGTTACATCAGAACTAGTAATACACACACACTCAAGTCAATGCCAATTTTGAGTAATCAGTTAACCTAACACACACACATGTCTTTGGACTGTAGGAGAAAACCAAAGTACCCAGAGTAAACCCACACAGACACTGGAAGGAGATGCTGATTCCACACAGAAAGGCCACTCCACTCTGGGATTTGACCCAGGACCTTCTTGCTGTGAGGCGGCGATGCTACCCCCCCGAGTCACCGTGCCACTCGATGGCATGTGGTAAACAGTGCACAGTGCATTGCTGCAAATGCATTAGAATATGAATTTCAGTGTGCATTGTTTACAGGGTATACTAAATAAGTGGTGTGTGAGTGTGAAAATCAAGAATTCCGTCAGATATGTGTGTCATTCACAAGCCTGGTGGCCTGTGGATAAAACCTGACTGTGTTTACATGAACTTAATAATCGGATAACTGCAGAAAAAGAGATAGTGTAAACTTTAAAATGTAACAATTAATAATGAAAGTCTTCATTATTGGGTTGGGGCTGGACTGGGCGAGACTGCTTGATAAGCTGTATGTGTGATGGATAGAGGAACACTGATATGGTTGGACTGACAAAAGTAAACAGTTTCTATTGCCATTTAAAGTCCTTTATTCACTCTTAACAAGGCTCGCATGATGATGGAACTCAAGAATGACATTCTGTAAGATGCAGTGATTGAAATAGCCATCTGCAGTGGTCACAGCATCCAGGTGTGTAGTCTCTAGTTTGCTGACGATGTCGTGCACTATCAATGCCGTGGTGTAGTTCAATTGCAGTAGAATGTAAACAGCCAGTATATGCCAATCTCCCTCAGTGGATAAAATAATAGGATATGAATTTAACCATTAATAGTTCCAAATCAGCTGAGCTATTTTGACAATTTGTATTTCTCAACAAGTCTGGCTGCCATGCTCAGCCTGTTGCTGGGCATTGCTGGCTGGCAACAGGACAGTCCCTGTGAAAGTCAAAAAAGGCTAAAGGCACGGTGGTGGAGAGCTTTACCAATATCATGGAGCACCTCTCTATTGTTTATTATAGTTGCATAAGTGAGATGAACATTTAAGATAAATACTGAAATTCAAAGAAATCATGAAGAGCGTCTGTGTCAGGAGGATGTCACAGCCATAAGATGGTGGACGCCATCTTGTCAACATCATATATTTATGCCCCTGAATTAGAATGTCAGTAATGTCAATGGAACTTTTATTTTATATAGTTTTAATGTTAACATACTTCTGTGAAGATCTAATTTAATATTTGGGATATCAGAATTTTTTCCACAATTTGCTCTCTCATTTTCTGTAAGGAGGGTTTTCATCACTGCTGTTCAGTGAGAATCTCAAACAGCCACAGGCTCCAGACATGCATCATGTGTTCCACAAATTGCCTTCCTCCACACACTTCTCAAAGCTGGGATGTACAGAGCAAGAGGTTGTGAGAGGATAATTTAATCCTGGCTCCCTAGAGAGTGATCTCACAAACAGGGGCTCTGGGACTTAGCACTATATTGCATGGATCAAATTCTGAATTCCTAACAGAGCTCTGAGCTGGGGTTTCATCAGGTTAACCTGCCCCAATCTTAGGCCTACTGCCCAGTCATTTCTCACAAGGGTACCTTCTCTAGGGTTACAGTGCAGCCAGCCTTAGGCTCTCAGCCATATTTACAGCAAGTGCTAACTACTCATATTTCTGCAAGAATCAATGGATCAAGTGAATTCTAGGATCTATCCAGAAAGGGAACACAATTTGTGTTCCTTGTATTTATGGCCAAATAAAGTCTTATATATTTATATTTAACATAAAGCAACTCTATTATTGATATTATGCCATAAGAATAATTATAATGAACAGCTGTAACCATCAGTCTATGTGAGAGTGTAGACTATAAAAATATGTTATGTGTCTAGATGTTTTAAAATTGCATATAAAGCTGAAGGACTATTATTATTACTATTATTACTATTATCATTATCATTATCATTATTATTATTTTACAAAAAAAAAACTCTTCCGTACAGTTTAGACTTTTTTTCCGGGTCCCTCCTCTCCACCAGGATTTCCTCCCTCTACTATTGCCTGTTACCCATGAAGCTGCAGGGTCTGCCACTGTTGGCCACCCATTGTAAGCAGGCCTACGTGCTGAGGTCATAAAGGGAGCCAGACTGGCAGGCACTCTGTGGCTTCCTCCCAGATACCAGATCAAGTAAATCAGAATTAGAACTCGTTAGCCCTCCAGGAGCCCTGATGACGGCGACTTCTCAACAAGCATTTCAGGGTAGCAGATAGGCACCCACTGTGGGAAAATAGAGGTGTTATTTGAAGTCTTCTAAGAGCCTTTCTTGTTTATGTGTTCTATTATGGTGAGGTTAATCGGAGCAATGATCATTTTGCTGTTATAACACACAGCCTAATAGACACAGTGAAGCTCCTTCAGGCTGTGTAGTTTCACAACCTTGTGTGCGGCGTTATTACTCTGTCACCTATTAAGCAGATCCATTTTTCACAAGCTGCCTCATGCAATAAAGATAAGAGACAAACTAATTGATTTTAACATGGCTGCCCTGTCAGGGGAGCACAGGAGTCTGGACATATGGAGATTAATTGCAGCACCAGTAGCATTGATAACTTGACTGAATCATGCTCTGATCTAGTCATGAGGAGATTTATTATGGCACGCTTTAACCATTTTTTATTGTTTTATATTTTTAAACTGTATTTGTTTTTATTTAATGGTATATTTTTCATCTGTCATCCTCAAAGGGCCAAAGCATTTAACTGAACCACTGTGAATGTTCTTTTTAGTATAGCCCTGCCATTTCTAGTGCTATTGTCAGCTATGACATTAGGCTGATTGATTGTTTCTGCACATTGTGCATAATAATAGTGACTGTGTAAATTGATATTTAAAGAATTGGCCAAACTAGGATGTTTAAGCATGAAGCAGTTTGAATCCAAGTTACTGAATGAATGAACTCAATAAATCACTAGGGTGCAGCTGGCATATTCTATTGGAATTTGCAAAACAGTGCTACTGTTGGAAGCTCAGGACACACTTACAGCCTCAGAAGGGACAATAAGAAGTTTGGGTCTCAGCCCTTGTCCATTCTTCATTTCCACTGCTCTTTCAGGCAATCTAGCCAGCCAGGGTGCTGATCTAACCTTCACTTGGCCTTACATGTTTTCCAACTCATAAGCCAAAGCTTCCTGCTGTTCCTCGTTCTTTCTCATCCCCGACTCTGCTGTGGTTTATTCTCACTAGCTGGGAAAAGATGCTTTACAGCAGTGTGACTGCCTGTGCACAGTGCACTACCAAACAAGTAGCTCTTCTGGGAAAACACAACTGGGGCAGTGTCAGAGGTCACCAAAGAAAGTGTGCCCACAGTAGTGGAAGAACTCATGCACAAGGAGAAAGCAGGTCATTTGGATGACCCAAGAAGCACAGGAATATGTAACAGGGGTAGCATAATGAAAACAGATTATTTTATAGGACTCACCACTCAATTACACTTGTCATTCTGTGATGAACTTTTTAAGTGCACCATCAAAACAAAGGAAATGTGGGTATTATTCTCCATAATCAGCTCATTATATATTGTAGCCATACTATCGCTCAAGTAACTCATGGTTTATATCTCTCATCTGTAAAGCCACAAAGAGTCAGGCTGGTGTCTGGGGTAACCAAACGAGATGACAACTCCAGAGACAGACCATCATGAGAGAGTGCGTGCAGATACATTATCAGTTGCACAAGTTCCTTATCTGAATATAGCAGTGTTGTAAGCTTTGGAAGCTTTAGAAGTTGATGGTTAAAAGGGAAATGGGTAAGAGGTCATGGGTAGCTGGTTTGCATTTGTCTCCCTGGTACCAGTGCTCTCTCCCATTATCAGAAATGAGCCTGACGACATGTTCTTCCTGTGTTGGCCCCAGAGCAGGTCCTTTCCAGGGGACGAGATGTTGGGACCCTGGGTCTTGGCAGGACAATCTATTATCAGGAGGTCGTTTAATTCTGGACAGTGTGTCTCCCCAGCAGAGTCTGTCTGCTGATAGCCTATCAAACAGCCAGCTTTTAGAAGGGGAGTAACTGCGTCTTACCAGGCTGACGCCAGACAAACTGGTTATCGTTATCATGGCCTCCAACGCCAAAGTAATTGCTCTTTCTGCTAATGAGCATCCAGTGGGCTGATGATGAGAAAATGAGCTTATATGTCCAAAAATGTTTAGAGTCCTTAGAATTAGTTTGATGTATGTCAAACCAGTATTCCTGAAGACTGAAATACTTCAGAATGACTAGTGTAATGGCTACTACTAATACTTCTCATTTTCTTTCTTCCAGCTCATGTTTCTTGAGAAATGTTATTGTTAAATGGCTGGATCTGAAACATCTGAAAAGTTTCTCATCCCTGGACACCATGTTCTGTCACCTGACTAAAATGAATGCTGCTGATCTGCATGAATCTAGCTGACTGAAACAGTAACATTGCTAAAAAAATAACAAAGTAATTTATTTAAACGTTCTGTCCCTGTTGCTCAGATTCACGGTGACGCAATGGATAGTGATTGAGGTTTCAAACTTTTCCAAACTTTCAGTTAAGCATGCAGATGATTTTTATGTGTGGTACAAACAGTAACAGCCAAATGGCTACTGATCCTTCCTATCTAACATATACCAAGGAAGACTAAGTGGGTGTGAGTATGCTAGTGTGGCTATATGGAGAAAGCTGTGGGTGCATGATGGGTGCGGTGGCTACGGGCAGTCTTTTTGCTTTTTGTAAATGGAGTTTGTGTAAAATGAAAAAAAAAAAAACCCTCCATGCTGCAAATGATGTAATGGTTGGCATTAGGTTTAACCATGGGTTTTAAGAGGGTTGGATTTACTAGCATTTGAGAAACATTAAAAAGTACAGAGGTTCACACTGAGAGTGTTTGTACTCTCTCCAGCAGCTTTTCTCTCCTCCCTCTTCATCCATGTCCCTGAAATATAGCCACTGTGCCATGTCAGCTCAGACCTCCACATAACAAACACTTTTATTAAAGAGCTCAACGCCCCGATTCCCTCACTTGACCGTTAGAAGAACTTTTAAGAGACTTCATTTCAACAAACTCCCTTACTGAGTGGCATTCTGGTTTACCTTATTCACTGTGTACTGTTGTTGTGCCAATTAAGTCATTCATAATTGATGTAGTCCATGTTAAGGCTGTTTAGGACCTGCATGTGAATGTTTTTGCCGGAGTGTGAGGACTGGTTCTTTCCAATGTGTGAAAATGTGCTCTGTGCCAGTTTACTTTGGCCCAGGCTATTTGCTTTCTGTGTGTGTTGGCATCTTTTCTCATGCAGTATTTTCGACTCTGACTATGATGTATGCTGGGTTACTTCAGCAAGCAATAAAGAACAAAACTTTATGAATGTATAACTCTTCACATACACAAATGGGCAATGATTATTAATTCATTCCTTCAATACATTTGATTATGCCTAAAGTTATAAATTCTGCTGTTTTGTCACTGCTACCTAGCATTTTAAGGACCTATTTGTCCTATACTTTGCAGGTGCTGAACAGACAGTAGTTGTATACTAATCAAAACCTGACATCTGCATTATTTTGAATGTTGAACTGTGAGAATATATCACTGGAAGCAATTAAGCTAACAGGGATGCCTCAAGTCAACAATGCAGATATATTTGGGTGGGTTAAGCTTTGAGTTGCCTCAAAACATTCTTCCTCCACTACCTCTAATTTGGGGTTCTTAAGAATGCTACAGTAGTTGTAAGTGTCAGCATGCAGTTGCATCTAAATCAGTCTGGCAAAGCCTGGGCAATTAGTGGCTTTCACTTGGTTATCTGAGTCTGAACGACAGTGTCTCCATGAACCACTGAACAAACGCTGATAAAAAGCTGGAAAAAATATTGTTCAAATAAGTTTGTCTCTGGCTAGGGCTCGGCTGGCCTGGATGTTAGAGCCTCAGTCTCGCCGTCTGTGCTGGTCAGGAAGAAAGAGGGAAAAAATAGAGACTGCTCAGATAACCATGCTATTGATTGGCCATCTCCTAAGACAGCCTTGGAAAAATATAATTTGACTGAGATAACGTGAAGGCTGATGTATCAGCTCCAAAGGAACGAAACAGCATTGGTGTCTTCCAAATGTTGGCAAATATTGATTGATTGGCTATTGGGTCTCTGTGATTTATTCATATATGGAGTAGGAACTCTAACTGCTGGTATGTTCCGAGACTCTCCAAGTGTGTGTACCTAAACTAATCATCTTACTGGGATTATGACCTCCATCATATTATTATGAGGGGGAATTATAATAATGAAATGAGTGGAATATGTTTTGGAAGTAGAGCAAAGCATCATTATCCAGTACATTTTATTCAAACAATCCAAGCATTGTAATTTAACACCTAATAAAATAAGAACAGCTAAAGACACCTAAATGTACAATTCTTCGGTCTTGGCTACATGCTTAAAGCTACATTGTTTCACATGATCTAAGCCTCTTATGACTTCTAACAGGACACTGTATGTGGATGTGCACATAGTAGGATATGGTAGGAGTCTTTGGCCTGGGGAGCAAAAAGGCTGTACTACAGCCCAAAAACACAGAGTCTGAATTGGCCCATAATGGGCCAGATCAACAGGAATGTGATCATGGAGCCTGACTACTGACAGCTGGCCCCTAAGGGCATGAATTATCCTGATAGATACGAAGAGAAGATGACACACACACTGCCTCTGGCCCTGTCTGCCTGGACTGCCCGTCTCCAACACAACCAAATGAATCAAATTGCCTCCAATTAAAGATTTAACCGTCTCGCTTTCCTTTCTCATTGTGTCTTTCTCGCTTCTCTTCTCTGTCTCCATCAATGATATTCTCAATGTTCTAACAATTTCATAAGCCAAACATGTCTGAGAGTAAAAAGGTTTGTTAATTATTTACCCATATATACAGTATATACTAAATATATTGATCTATAAACGTGGTACCATACGTAAAAGTTGATCATATCCATTTACTTATGGCCACATAATTACACCTGTTCAACTGATAATTAACTCAGATATCTAATCAACCAGTAACATGGCATAAACACAATGCATTTAGACTTACAGACATGGTCAAGATGACCTACTTCAGTTCAACGCAGGCATCAAAAATTGACTTTGAATGTGGTACAGTTGTTTGTGGAATCTATGCTATTAAAATTTGTTTATCTTATTTACAAAACTTCAGGTGTTTTATATACAAACCCACCACCACAGGGAATCAGGTTAGGTGTCAAATTCAGATAAACTGTACCTGCTGCACTATTCTCATCACATATCTCACAGTGATGTCATTCTCCTTGTCCAGCTCCATTGTTAGAATCTGAAAATTCTCGCCATTGTGAAACTACTTATCTATGTATTATAGCAAATTATGAAAAGTATTAAACAGGTTTTAAGCGCCATAGTTGATGTGTGCTGTGCACATAGTGATATGTGCCTGCAACTCTCTCTGCTGTCCAATCAAAACACTGTTACACACATCTGATATCAGTGAGGAATCCTGCATCTCTAAAACAAACAGGTGGCTCTGCAACTTGTTGAACTAATATTTGTTGTCAGTATTTTAGAATTATGATCATTTCTGATACCATGATTGATGTAAACCAAATAACTAAATAGCAGGATGTGTGTAGTTGTAAATCAGAGTGCTTGCTTTTAACAGCTGAATTGATTTGCTATGAATTGCTAACAACTCTTTCCAAGATATGATGGGGCAGAAGATGAGGTTAAGTGTAAGTGTCTGGTATTAATCATTTAATCGGTTGATTAAGAGTGTTTCCTCTGGCTATTTTCCACAGTGTGTAGAGGATTGAGGTTATAGCTGTAGAATCTCTGCCAATCCAGTGTCCTCCACCCCATGATATCCACAGGGATAAGTGTGTGTGCCTGTTTCTCATTAGTATCTGTCCACATAACCCCCTGTACCCCCCAACACACACACACACACACGCACATATACACATCCAATTTCCTTATGGACAATTACTGTTTCCTGCAAATTGAAAATATGACTGGTGCCACAGGCTGGACCTGAATTCTTACCTAATAGTATAAATATTATTCGATAAATCTTAGCTTTGTACACTCAAGTAAACTTAAACAAAACAATGATATGAAGTGGACACCCGTGGAACTAGAAAGACTCCCTGAAACTTAATCAAACGACATTTATACAATAATACTATAAAACACAACAATTCTATAGCTCCAGATTCAGTTTTCTCACCTATTCCTTGCTTGCACCACCTCTCTCTCTTTCTCTCTCTCTCTGCAGTGAGCTGCCGTGACCATCAGGGTATTATCCTGAGGTGGGGAGGGGTGGTGGACAGTCTACCCAGCAGTCACAGTATGAGGAAAGGACCAGTGGGAACAGCTGGGCCCTGTTTTCAGTCCTCCAGCTCTATTACCTCTTCTGCTTTGAAGAGCTCTTTCCTTACACACTTTCACACATGCATCATACATTAATGTCAGCAGAGTGCAGGGGGGCACTTCTGAATGGGGATCAAAACCATTTCCTCAACTATTTGCTCTGCTCAGGCAGGAGTCTTAATGCAGAATTTTTTTTAATTAACCAAAAGATAGAAATTACTTATATTTCTGCATAGATATAGCACATAGGTCACAAAATGTATAGAGAAACCATGTATATAAATATAAATATTATACTTATTCATGTATTTATTGAGAAAAATGGTTGAATATTATATATCTGTGAGAGGAAAAAAACATATGAACCACTTGGATTAGTACTTACTTTTATATTAAAATTAGAATCTGATCGGATGTCTGATCAGGTGTGAGTAGGAACCCAGTTGTAATTACAAAATAGAAATCTATCAAAATTTAATCTTCACAACGGGAAACTGTACAATAAAATAAGATGTAAGAAAAAAAAAATTTTCTATGGTCAGGTGGAACAGGCTGGAAACTATTGCAGAACCATCTCTAAGGAGTTCAGACCATTGCAATCTTTGACAGAATTTGTGAATTTGTATACTAGTTACAGAAATTCAAGGCCCATAGTAGCTGTTGACTAAAAAAGTTACCATCAAGAGCAAGGTAAAGTGGTTCTTGAAAGTTTGTGAGCCCAACATCATCATATTTCCCAAAAGTTCTAAGTAGATCAACAGAACCCACATGGAGAGCTAGACAAAAATTGTATATAATTTATTTATTGAAAAACATTTTTCCAATTATACATATCTGTAAGTGACAACACTATGTGAACCTGATGCTTATTCATATCCAGATATTCATCAGGCATGAATTTTTGTTCAGTTAAAAACTGCAACTAAACTTTTCTGATAACTTGATTAGTCTTGCTTATCGACTTGGAGGAATTTTAGCCCATTCCTTCATACAGAACAGCCTCAATTCAGGGAAGTTGGTGGTTTGCTTCACATAAACTTCAAATTAACTTCTTTCATGACATTTCTTTTTGACTTGGTCATTCCAAAACACTGAGTTTAGTCTTTACATAAGACTATGGAAAAAGGTTTTGTGAACGGATTAAACCAAAATGGAACTTTAGTTTTTCAATGATAACTACTATGGAAAAAGGACAACAATGCATTCCAGCATAACCTTATCCTATCTATAAAATAGGAGTGGTAGAATCTAGGTTTCAGTATATTTTGCAGCATCTTGGCCAGGACAGCATTTCATCATTGATGGAACAATGACATCTGAATTATACTGGTAAACCCATCCTTGATACAGTGTATGCTAATATGACATGGCAGAAGGAAAACCGTTGCCTAGCCTACAACACAGAGTGCAAGGCAGGGACAATCCTTCATCTTGACCGTTCATCTTCAATCCTTCACACGCTAACGGCAATTTTAAAACACCAATTAACCTAACACGTGGCGTTTAAATGTGGGAGGAAACCAGTGTACCCAGAGAAAACCCACAAAGACACGAGGAGACATACAAAGGGTCAAGATGGAACAAGGGATCTTGTAGCCGTGAGGCAACATTGCTAACCACTGTACCACTGCACCACCCCTAATGGAAGATGTCGAGAAATATGTCTATAAACTGAATTTCAATGGAACAATGGCCATGCAATAAAACAACAACCTGAAGCAAATGAGGATGGTTAAAGAAGAATAAATTTAATGTTTTGGAATGGCCAAGCCAGAATCCTGACCTTAATCCAACAATATTATTATGGAAGGACTAAAGTTCAAAAACCCACCAACACCAACATCAGAGAATTTGTTGTTCTGTTCGGATGTATGGGTAAAACTCCTATAAGCCTATGGGGTTTGCATGTAGTTGCATGTATAGCTCCACCAGGGGGTTTACACCAGACATTGACATCAGAGGTTTACATACAGATATTTAATATGGGATAATGTTCCTTAATAAATATATGACCAAGTAAAATATTTTTGTCTTATGTGTACAACTGGGTTGCGTTATATAATTTTACGACTGATGTTATAGGTTAGATTTATACAGTAGGGTTCACAGTTTTTCGATCACTGCTACAGATCCCTTTCACACATACTTGTCCCTTGTAATTTACTCATTCAGTTTCAATCATGATTTGATTAAAGTGATCCGAACAAGGTCAGATCAATACGTAAAGCAAGTGCTGTGTATAACCACAAATCAGAAAATGCTGGGACAGTATAAAAATGCATTTGATCACACTCACTCACACACACACACACACACACACACACACACACACACACACAGAGTGTTTCTTACTTTTACTTTTATTTTTTACTTTTATTTCATTGCAGACAGTAAAAACCTGAAATAGTTCATGCTTTGTCTGGTCAGCTTCATTTCATTTCTTAGAAGGGAGCAATTTAAAACTGGTAATGAATTTAAAAAATAAATACATAACTATGTGATTGCAATCATTATTCGGTACAGATGCAGCATCCAGGAATTGAAATTGAAATACGTTTGAAAATAATTTAAAATAAAGTACAGTACTGCAATTAAGCTTTCTTTGCTCTGTGTGACTTGTGATTGAGTGACAAAGGGGGATGTAAGTGCAACAGGTGCCCAGAACACAGAGTAGGCATGGAGGGCTTTGTGCTGTCTCTGTAACCTCCATGAACCTGCCAGAGAAATCTGATTCTTCCTCACACGATGGCAAGTACCACTCTTACTGATACAGCAGAGGGCTGTGTGAGAGTGGCTCTGTATATTGTTTTTTTGTGTTTTAAGCCTTATATTTTGACACATTACAAATTAATTTGGTAGCACAGTGGGTTTGGTGCAGTGTTAACATTCATACTGATGAGAGTTCATGTTGAGGCAGAGCAGGTGACTTGATTAATTCCTGTCCTGAATGTCTCCTTTTTCCAACCTGATCACTATAATAAGGATATCAGTGCTACTGCAGTGGCTATGAATTTACATAGCTGGCTGCCAAATAACCATAGAAGCACTTCTGCTTGGCCACCTGCCAACAAACAGGAAATTTATTTCATTCACAATCAATTGTAAAGACAGTGGGCGGGACTGTTTGAAAAGGTTTATTCGTTTTAGCCAATGTGTGTGTCCGGAAGGAGGATCTTAAAGATGGACGAGCCAATCAATGACACATCATGCTGAACTTTTGCTTCTTTGACAATATAAGCAGAAAGGGGGCGGGGCGCCGCCAGGCTGACTCCACCAACAGCCTTTTAACTCTTTAGGCTGCATATTTGAATTGGCAGAACAACATGGCAGGTTTCCAAAAAAAATCTAAATAAATAAAAACTTTACTACTGTGTGATTCAGGACCTGTGGCGATAGAAATGTGTTCCTGACTGCAATTAATTCTGTAACTACATATATTTTTCAGTCCAGTGGTGCAACTACAGGGTTCCAAAATGTCTAGACCTTTCGTGTGGTAACACAAGCTATGTTGATACTCAAAATAGCACCCTTCCACTGTGTATACCTTTTTGTGGATCTCCTGTATTGTGGATTTGCATATTTTGTAATACATATATCATATTACATTTGATTTCCAAAACCTCCCAAACCAACAATTCCTGCACCTTGCAGAAGAGACAACCCCCCTTTTGTAATAATACCAGCTATTCATCTATTCATTAGAGGTACAGTCATTATTTAGTATTAAAGAACAATGTTTGAAATAGGATTTAGATATGATTTCTGTATAAAGTTCCTATAGAGCTGAGCTGTTTGTGATTGCACCTTATACTATATAGCATAGGAAGTACCATACCCTATGAAAAGTCAGAAACTAGGTGAAAAAGCCTCTATTTTTTCCTGTAATTTAATACAGTGCTTTGCAAGAACTATCGTCCAAAGACGATTAATGAGTGCTGACTGTCATAGACTTTCCTCCAGTGTAACCTGAGCTAAACCCCATCAAGCATTTATGGAAGCTAGAAAAAAATCTAACATTTAAGTAACATCATAAGATGCTCTTTAGAAAACTGTCCAAGTGGACTGCTCAAGTCATTACAACAAGAGGGTGAACATACCAAATACAATAATTCTGGGGCGCATAGTGGTACAGCAGTTAGTACAGTTGCCTCAGCTCCAACAACAAGTGGTATCATCTCAAATTTCAGATTTTGCATGGGAAGTTTGCATGCCTTGCTGTGTCTGTGTGGATTTACTCCGGGTGTACCAGTTTCCTCTCACAGTCCAAAGACATGCATTTAGATTAACTGATTATGCTAAACTGGTCCGAGAATGACCAGTTTCAATGTAATCTTGTGTATGAACGTAACCTTGTGTCTTTCCAAAAGTTTGAGAAAACTGCAAAATAATATTTTCACAAGTAGTGAAAATCATGCTTTCTGCCCCACTGTATACACTGATCACCCACAACATAAAAACCACTTGCCTGATAGGTCCTCCTTGTGCCACCAAGGCTCTGACCTGTTGAGGCATGGACTCCACAAGACCTCTGGAGGTTTCATGTGGTATCTGGCACTAAGATGTTAGCAGTAAACTGTAAGCTGGGAGGAGAAGGCTCCATATATTTCACTTGTTTGTCCAGCATATCCCAAAAATGCTCCGTAGGATTAAGACCTTGGAAATATGGAAGTCAGTTTAGTTCCATGAACTTGTCATGTTCCTTAAACCATTCCAGAACAATTTTACAGTGTCCCAGGGCTACTGCTGAAAGTGCCCATTATCATTTTGTAATACCATTGCCCTGAAGGGGTCTACTTGGCCTGCGGTGTTTAGGTAGGTGGTACATGATAACAGAACAAACAATGTTTGTGTTATTCACTTCACCTGACATGTTTTTTGTTTGTTTGATTGGTATACATTGTGATTGTGTACATCTGCTCAATCACATTTTTAAGATTAGAATTGACACTCAATTGGGGATCATGTTACCTCCAAAGTCTACCAAAGCCACTACATGGACCTACTGGGAAAAATCTGTGGATAAATTAGTGTGCTCCAAATCAGAAAAGCATAAAAACTGTGGTTGAGCTACAACAAAAGTTTAAGTAATAGTAGTACGAAGCTCAACTTACTTTTCTAATATGCGTTAAGCATCAAACGTGCTGTTAAAACTTTTCCCCGCAAATTCTACGTGCAAAGACTGAGCTGTCCCACAACGTGAAGTCGAAGGGAAGGAGGGTCGGTGCGCCTTTAAGAGTTAAGAAACTTGAAACCTTGTTTGCGCAACAATCAGTGCAGCTCAGAGCCGCCAAAGTGTCTAGACTAGCACATGATGGGAGTCAGCCAATGGCTCCACCGCTCTCCTCAGGGGCCCCGTGCGTGCGTGCGTGTGTGTCAGTGTGTATGTGTGTGTGAGGGGGAGAAAAAAAAAGAAAATCAGGGAAATTGAGAAAGCGAGTGAGCTGAGAGTGTGCTGCAGTGTGACCAGATCTGAAGACGGAATCAGGAGTAGACTTGAGTGCGGGATTGGTGCTTTGTGTCGGCGGACCTTTTTTGGATGAGTTAACCGGAGTGCTGGAGCAGTGGGAATCAGCCGCCAGTTCTGACAGGGATTTTTTTTGTCTATGGAATTAATTCGCCGAGGAGCTTCATTCATGTCGCTGTAGTGTGGGGTTGAATGGGTTTCAAAGTCCGAAACGAAGAACGTGTCATTTCTTTTTTGCAATACATGTTACTGTTTTCTCCCCGTGTTTTCAGTTGACAGATGGCTCTGGTCAATCTGTGTCCACTGATCAGTCTAAATTATGCGCAGTATACACTTATTTTATAACTAGTGCCTTGAACATAGGTGAACTTTGGAAGGTGTGTTTTAGCACAGATATGAACATTTTGTGCGTTTGATTTGCATTCGCACTTGAATGCATTGCCTTGCGTGTACTTTTTTGCCTTGAATGTGCGAACCTTCGTGCCTTCCAAACTCATGTTGTGGTTCTGTTGGCGGTCCACGGTGCTCGGCTGTGCGCGCTCTGCACAGCAATCAACCGACCTTAATGTTGAACGAGCTCAAAAACAATTCCGAGTATAACTAAAGAAAAAAAGAACCATTCAGATATTTAAACTGTCGTATGTTCAGGACGAAACGCTCAGGTCTCGTGCGGCGACTCTGGAGAAGCCGTTTGGTTCCAGATAACGAGGAGGGCAATTGCGATGGCTGGAGCGGTGATTGCTGTAGGGACGATACGGGCGACAATCCAGACAAAATGGGTAAGCCCGAGTGGGGAGCGATGACCCCGAGCGGCCCGGTTGGCGCGGACCTCTGCGGGGGGGTGTGTGCTGGCGCTGACTGGGGGGTCACTGTGGACCAACATTGCGGTGCCGTGGTGTGTGTCCCGGAACGGGGAAGCACCCGGTCGGCACAGGACATAGACAGCAGGACGGTGACTTGCTGCTTGTTTAAAGATCGGGACCCTTCATTAATGGATAGCTCGGATGCGGCGGCTGTGGCTCGAGGGAAAGATCTGGGCTCGTGTCAGTGGGTGCCACGGACCCCTGTAGGATCATCCGGAGAGAGTCCGGAAGCGAAGAGGCGCTCGGTGGCAGAACAGGAGCTCAAGGCCGCAACTTATTCGTTGCTCAAACGGCTAAAGGAGAAAACGCTGGACGCGCTCCTCGAGGCTGTAGAGTCCCGAGGCGGAATGCCAAGTGAGTGTGTAATGGTGGCCCAAGGTGATCTGAGGCTCGGGCACCATGCAGCGCCTCCTCAGCTGCTGGTGTGTAAGCTTTACCGATGGACAGACCTGCAGCACACAGCGCAGCTCAAAGCACTTTGGGAGTGCGAGAGCTTCGGCTGTAGAGACGGACCGCTGGTCTGCTGCAACCCCTATCATTACAGTCGCCTGTGTGGTCCAGGTAAGCACACCTGTCCTGCTTTCACCAGGATGCTGGCACGCGTAAAACGGGAGCAGGCCTCTGCAGAAAGTGCACGAGTTATGAAAAGTGTAGTTTGGTTAACTTAATCTGAACTACATAGCATGCCGTTTCCTTGCTGAGTGTAATTTGAGTTATGTTTGGTAACTTGTGATGTATGTTTAATTTTGCTTCTAATAATTATGACGAATAAATTCATTAGCCTGGGCAGAGAAGGTGCACTTACACTGCCCTATTATGTTCAAATGAAAATCCGCTTGTCTTTAAAGGTTGAGTGACAATTTGATTAAATCCTGTTGGCAGAGCAACACTTGCACATTAGAAAATGTGTTTTTACAATAGGCTACTAGGCCAAAATCATTTTCTAAAATACCTTGAGCTATGGATGTTATTAGAAATATTACTGCATATTAACACTATACACTTTTTTCATATTTTGGGGTATAAGCAGATGCTAGAACCTTTATTGCTACTCACTTCAAACGGATTTTAAATGGATGTGAAAATCAATTTTAACATGCCAATAGTTGACCCCAACCCATTTATTAAAAAGTACCTTTAAATATGTAATTTTCTAACACCTTCAATTAAAATTGAAATACAACAATTCACCATAAAATGACAGAACAAATAAATATCTGGATCTACCTGAAAACCATACGGATCATAATAGTTTTAACCAAAATCACACTTATAAAAAATCAAGTTAATTCAAAGACTTCAATGTTGCTGGTGCAGACACTGATTGAAGAAAATGAGGACCTTATGATAGAATAATTTGTGTTAAATGCAAGTGAGCATTTTTAGAATGAAACTGGTGAAGACTTGCTGCATGCCAAGACAACTTGAATTTAGAGCTTGAGCTGTGGCACTGATTAACACATTACAGATGCTTTTGATAAAATGTAGCTCTCCAGTGGGGGGTGTCAGATTGAGTGAAAGGTTAAAATGGTTCCCAGGTTTAAAGAAAAGTGGCTTGTAAGTCCGTGTGGAAAGCCTGTTTATTGGACACCGAGCTAGAAAGCCTTGAAGTCTACAACCAAACTGTATGCATTCACAGCGAGTTTTCACTCAGTTTATGATCTCTATGTGGCTGCTTTTCTACACTCTTCATTAACATCCTGCCATTTTAAAGACGCCTCTTCTAGTCTAAGTATTTCAAGAGGCCATGTTGTTGCTTAATTAATTCACTTTAAAAAAGACTGATCTGCATGTCAGTGCATTGTACACTGACTGGGATATTTCTTTATGCGATATTTCATTTTAAAGTGCCCCCTTAATTTTAAGCTGTATATTAAGCAAAGACATTGATCCTTTCTAACTGTCACTGAATATTCCAGAAATTTGGATTAAACTAAATATCACAGTGATTTGCAACATGGGCTGACAAATCTTGTCATTAAAGTCAAAGTACTAATTAAAAAAAGAAAATGTGAATGTTCATGTAAGGTGGTCAAGATGCTAATGTGATGCAAATGAAGAAGCTGATTAGAAGCTAATCTAAGTAAAAATTAGTCTTTTAGTTTAAAAATTACAAACCTGTTCTTAAAAAGCATTGTGCAGTAGTTGCTCTGTAGTAGCCTATGTACCCAGTGTAATGTGTCTTATTCCTTTTACACCAATGTCTCTGGTTCGAAGTCTGAACCTGGATCTCTGTCAGTTAAAAACCACAAACTTAATACGCTATATATTCCAAAGATCCAGATTTGTATGTGTAAGTGGATTGCACTGTACTAGCAAAACGAACTACAATCAGACACCACTACAAGTTTCTGAAGTTGTAAAATCCTCAACACAGAGCCATAAAAGCCCTTTGGCCCAGAAGATAATCGAATGTCTCTAGTTTTTTTCTCAACCCAACACAAAAAGCACAGCACGAACAGTGTTTATTGCTTATTCAGTAGCTAATGAAGATGTACAGGTATGTGTACATGCGTGTTCCGATCAAACCGGACTCTTTTCATGTAATTGTTTCAGAAACTCTTAACAGTTTCTTCAATAAACTATCACGAAAAACTCATTCAAATGTGTCGCCGAGTACGTTAATATGATAACCAGCGTCTGGGGGTTTAAATGGAGGCTTTTAATGAACTAATTACACAATTCTCTGCAGTCAGTGCTTTTCTGGCTTTTAACACTGCTTTAAATACAGTTTAACAGCACGTAGGTCGGTGCCTGTTGCGCTTTACTTTGGTTTCTTAAAAACTCTAAGCAAAAGCAAACATGCTATGCAAGTGCACGCTAAATGGAACTTTGAAGCGCGCAGACAAAACGGCTTTTCTTTTCTTTTATTTGGTTAGGCATTATCCCTTTTGAAATGAGATCAGTTTCAAGTTGTGTTTTAAAAGCCCTTTTTGCCTAAGAAGGTCTCCCTCGTGCTATTTAGACGAAGGAGTGGTGATAATATACAGTTTGCATACCGCTGGCGCCAGACTGACTAGCTGTGTGTATCTGAGTGACTGAGTTTAGGATCCTGGCAATTACCACCGTCGCTCTTAAAGAGACACTCGCTATTATACGCTTTTTTTCCTGCTGCTCCTTTTTGCTTCCCCCTCAAGGCGAGCTCACGTGCTCTACGAGCGGTTTATGGAAGGCCAAACGGGCCATATACCTGGCGAATTTACACGCTGCGTTGTTCATTCTGTTTGTGTTCCTATAGTGTGGTTTCTGTTTTTCTATGGTCCATAGTGTGTATTTAAAGCGTTTTCTATAGTTGTAAATAGCTTTTAGGTGCTTTAGGGGCAATTCAGTTCTTTCACATAGTTTGAGTGAATGACTGTAAAGGAAATGAAATACTGTTATGTACAAAATTCTAATTAGTCCTATGCCTTAACATAATTAACCAAAAAATTGCCTGGAGTTATTTGTAATTTGGAGCGTGTTTAACCTTTTGATTTAGCCTGTATGCAAAACAATTTACATAATGTACAACATGTGGGTGTTTTTTTTTTTGTAAATTCAGCACATCCTCGTCAGTATGAATTGATCATTCTGTTTTACATAGAAATATGATCTGAACATGCTGGACTCAATGACACAAAAAATATCCGGTTACATTTTTATTTAGCTACTTAAAAATGAAAACACATATAATGAAGTACTCTGTGGGTGTCAAATGTATAGAGATTATCAAAAAGAGGTACAGTCACCAAATTCCTGTGGTCTTTCACCATTAAATGAAACCAGATTTAACTTCGAAGGCAAGGTTTCAACTGAAGATTACCGTTTTGCTTACAGTGGCAAAAGGCACTGCATGAAAGATGATTGATTTTGCTATAACAGCTGATCAAGTTTGCTGATTTATAGCGTGTCCATAATGTATTAGCCTAATGTAGAAAATGGTGGAATGGGCAAAAACAAATCACAGTTACTACAGGTTAAGGTACTTTGTGAGTGTGCATAAAGGGAACTATCTTTTTCCTACCTTGTTTATGTGTTGCACATGAATGTTTCAGCTATTTCATGATAAGACATGTCTGTGACTTTCTTCTTAATACTGCTCTGTTCTTCTTCAGAGTCGCCTCCTCCTCCATACTCAAGGCTTTCCCCTAGTGATGAACACAAACCACTGGGTAAGCCTCTCTGGAATAAATACTCCCACGTGCATGCGCAATCACACGCACTAATAATATCTGAGAATCTGAAATAAACATACTAGACTGGCCATTTGCATTGTAACTATGCCATAGTTTAAGCCTTGGCTGTAGAGCGTGATATACAGGAAGCAAAGGGAGCAACAACATGAGGAATGTAAATGGTGGCAATTAAACCCAGTGGTCAGAAATGTGTGGGAAACTAGCTACTACCACAGCAGCACGGTAAGCCCGTTTTCAGCAAGCCACTGCGCAGCCTGGGCTTGGGCCTGCATGTGGTAAAAGCTGATGGACCCTGCCTTAAGGCTGGGATTTAAGGCTGGTGTATTCCCTGCTACCACAGTGCACCACTGAAGAGTGAGACTGGCTCAGTAATCTGTTTTTTTTTATGGATATAACTGCATGTACTGTGCTTGTACATGCAAACCAAGAGTATTATTCTATATGCAACATGTGCTGAAATATTGTGTCAGTGAATCTGAATAGCAATTAAATTAAGAAGTGAGAATATGTTTGCTCAACATGATCTTCAATAGTTTGGCAAGAGTTTACACACTAATGTCATTCTAACTTCTTTCTGTTCTCTCAGATCTGTCAGATTCCACACTGTCTTACACTGAAACAGAGGCTGCCAACTCACCAAACATCACCCAAGGGGAATTTTCAGGTGAGCCTTTAGTTCTTTCAGTACCTTTTATTTTGGAAAACCACAGGTCTTTGCACTTGGCATTGCTTAGCCTAGAACATGTGCTGATTGGCTATGCTTTGTATTCTGTGTATTCCTATGCCGCGGCTGTCAGAGTTTATGCTATTTATTTCAATGCATGAGGAAATCGCACTGTGCAAACAAAATCTATTTACCTTTTTTGCACTGCTAGGTGAAATAGACAGTAAAATTAATCATCGAGCAGTGTATTGTTATTTTACAGGTATCAGCTGTTCAGAAAGATCACTTGCTCTAAGTAATAATAAGTCAAATTTCCCAATGAATCTTCAATGTGCTCATTCTTTTGAATGCTTTGTGGTGTGTTAATCCAAAGGAGATGAATAGGGTTAAGGGATGAGGTTAAGGGATAATTTTTGGTCGAACTCTATTGTTCTGTTATTAATGGCTGTTTAAGGCTATTGGGCTAAATGTGCAAAGTTTGTAGGTAATTTGTTGCTTCATGTTATGCTTTACTTACTTAGGACATTCGGATCAGGGAGAGCATGGTGGAGCTAATGCTCTCATTGTGAGGCTGGCTAAGACTTAGTGTCCTGGACTGACTGGCCTCCCCATCTCTGTTTTTTTCCCAGAATTATTTGTGTAGGGTACGCATATCACATTTGAAAGTGTTTCAACTATTCAGAGTTTTCTATAAGTTTCTTCATGTGAACTGCTCAATTAAGGCCTTTTAAGAACATTTCTAGTGGATTACGTGGTGATGATTTCTAGTGATGTGAGTTGTGAACAGGAAATTACAGAAACTGATAACTTACCACTCACCACGACAGAATGTGGGGCATACTTACCTACATACACATCACCGTGCAGTGTTCTGCTATTGGTCGACTCCAGGAACATTACTATTACCACATAATTTTGAGAGATGACTTTAGCTGCCCGTCTGCTGTAACCTCATGGACTATGTCATGCCTTGCTCTTGGAGTGATCGATGTTGTTCGACGACTCCTAACTGCCTGACTGTGTGTGTTCCGGTGGAGTCTAAACTCTTTTGAGATTTTTTTGTGACCTCTTGCTGCCCGATGAACCTTAACATCTCTATTTCTAAAATCATCAATCGCTTTTGTTCATGCCAAGACATACTTTGACAACCACTGTGAAGATCATCTTTTGATAAACACCTGTTCTACAAATACAATAATGCGATTGCTCACACATGACTGTAAAAGCACCTGACTATTATTTTGCCTTCAAATGATCTACAAATGTTTGAGGACATTTACTTTTGCCACTCATAGATAAGTAAGATACGTTTTCCACAATGACTGCATTACAAACTGTAATGTCATTTGTTCAGTTGGTTTATTTTTTTATCTAATTTTAGGGCTTGTGTGGATATCGAATGTTTGAAAATGTGATGGGTCATATTTATACATATAAACATATGGAATTTTAAAGGTTTCACACTATAAAGCATCACTGTTCTGTAGCTACTCAGGCACATATACGTCTACTGCAAGGAAACTCACATTCAGTCATCACATGTTTAACCCTTATAAAGACAGTCTGACACACTGTTACAGCTATATCTAGTCAAACTGCTAATGAGTTATGGTGGGGTATTTTATACCTAGTGAACAGGGCCACACTTAGAAAAAAGAGGAGAACCAGCTCCATCCTGTCTCTGAATCTGATAAGGAACAGTCCCCTCTTATGGCATGAACTCAACATGCCTACCATATAAAACTAGAAGCACATTGTGCGTGTGTAGGATCAGAGCCACAGCGAGGGAAGCACTAAAACCTTGCCCCTTTCTCCCCCATGCTGGGAATACCATAGCTTATATTCAGCATTACACATGAATTAAGCACATTGCTAGAGGACGGCTCCCAATTCACATTTATCAGTCCCTTTCCTTTACATGGACAAGTAGGACACTCTGTCTTAACACACACCGATCCAAACCCTGACGATGAAATTTGATGGTATGAGCGAGGATGTGTAGAATGTTAAACCTAAGTGTGAACCTTCAAGTTATACTCTTTCATTAATTGAATTCATTAAATTGATAGTAGCTGAGTACTTTGTGAATAACACACACTTTTTGTGTCTTTATTTAGCACAATGATTAATAATTTACAGTCCTGGCTGAAAAAGTATGGTATATGTACTTTTTGATTAGTAGTGTAGGTGTTCCAACCAAACAAAGGCTTATTTATTCAACACTGGAAGCATGGCGTTTTATTAAATGAAATTTTTATTCGTTATGTTGAAATGATTTGTAAAGTGTTAACAGTGAGTGCATTTACACATACTTAATAATCTGATAACGGCAGAAAATCAGATTTTGTCAGTAATCCAGTCAAAGAGTTTACATTAACTTGGTTAGATAATAGGAAAGCTCTGGGTTTAGATGGCTACTTTGCAACCAGCCAATAATCTTATCATACGTCAAACTTCAATAACTAAATAACAAAATTCTATATTTCCTCAAACATATGCTTCCAAACTGCATTTCAGAGTTCCTCCAAAGTTTTTTCTTCAGATGATGCATTTAATTCCAGGGTTGCCAGATCCTGCTACAGACATAAGCATCATGTCTTTTAAAAAAAAGCCCTAAAAGAAGAATATGAGGACCTGGAAACCGTGAAATCCAATTACTGAGTTAAAATCCAGCCCCCTTTATCAGATTTCTTAATTTGATTTCTAGATCTGTGTATGCTGTATACATTACAACTCGAGTAATCAGATCACTGCAGAAATCTCATTATGATCGGATTATTAGGTGTAGGTGCTTGCACCGGGTCAGTTTTCCTAAACTCCTCCACTTTGTGCTATTAACTGCTGCTTTTTGTTACCAATTCTATTCGTCTAGGTTCCTCCATTGTACCGAATCATTTAGATAAACTTCAGAGTTCCCTCAATAAATTGCAGAGGACTCCAAGTCCTTCTTTTCCCTCAAGCACTTATCAGCACACCTCCACATCCGTCTCTGGCACCCCACCCTTCTGGCATGCAGAGTGGAGATCAATGAGAAGCAGCCGAACGTGTGGTCCCCCACCCACACACAGGAACTAGTAAAGCTCTTAAAAGTGGGGCCAGGGGGCACATTTTGTGTGTTTGTGAGGGTAACTGCTCGCTGTAGATTGTAGCCCCTGGGCTGCTGTAATACCTGCTCCTAACACTTATCCATCACTGTTTGACATTGTTTGGCTTAACTGGAGAGGGGAGAGGTGCTGTTTGCCCTCTTGAAAACTTGTTTGAAAGTCAAAAGCCAGCTTTTTGCCAGTCATGTTGCAAAACAGCCCCTGGGTTTGCATGTTATGTATTTGCTTTATTGGATGAGGTGACATGATGTCATATTCACAATGTCAATAATGCTAGAACATATTTAAAGTTTCTCCTCATAAGATGCTACCTCTCTGTAGCTTTGGAGATGACTGTACTGTGTAATGTATAGCTGTATAATGTCTGGCTATAAGGTTCTTTAGGATTAGCAGTTGTTTGTAACTAGCGGTAAACCTACACTGATTGATTTCTGTCTTTGTGCCAAAGCAGTGAAAATGCTTATTGTGCAGTTAGTTTGATTATGTCCAAGATCAGTATGTGCTACCGCACTCTGAATTTGTATGACTTGCACATCTGTTTCGCTAAACTTTAACGTGACCGATGAGATCTTTGCGAGAAAAATCTGTGTTTGTCAGCTTGTGTATACACTATCACAGCAAGTAGCTATTGAGTAATTTTTCATAACGTTGCCACTGAACATATGGTTCTGAGTTAGTAATTCTGTGCTGAGGTGTGTGTGTGTGTGTTGTGATGAATTCTTGACTGGGTTGTCATGAAGAGCACCTGTTTCCTCACTTCTCCAGTTGTGGTCGTGTGGACATTAGAACTGTGCCCTTTAAAGCTATTTCTCATTGCTTCCTGTATAACTGTGTGTATGAGACTCTGTGTTTCCCCTACGTATTTTTATGAGCATATGTAATTTGTGTTTCATGCATCTATGTGCCTCTGGATCAGTAACAGCCTTTCTGCTGCTTCAGGCCTTTTGATCACTTGCAAGCCTGAGAATGCAGCTAAAGGCAAAACAAGCAAAAACGGACCAGGTGTCAGTATTTGAGGTATCCAAGTGAAAGGTCTGTACTGATCGGTGCATCCTCAGAATGACGTCACATGACTTCACATGATCTCTTCACAAGCCCAGTGGAGTTAGCCCAGATGTCAGGAAGCAAATCCAAACTGTTTACGATTGTACAGCTGTGCTGTTGCTCTTTTGAATGATATTACATTACCATAAGTTGACAAAATGGGAAGTGAGCTGCGTCATCACTGGGAGACTTGCGCTTTCTAGAGATTTGTAGTGCTTTAGATCTGGCTAATATGAATCAGTCCTCCTTTAAAGGAGTGCGAGTTTTTCCTTCTCACCTTCAAAGAGAAGCTTCAAATGGACATTTTTAAGAATGGCAAGAGGCAGGTCTGCTTTAGACTGTGTTCACACAGCAGGTAAAAGGGATTCCCATTTGATCTGCGACGCAGATGTGTTATCTACGGGGAAGTGTGAATTTTAAAAAACACATTGAATTGGACATGTTCAGTTCTGACTTGGGTCTTGTGTGGTTTGGAATCCGATATGTAGCAGTGTGACAATCTAAACTGCCAGATCAGAATTCACGTGTCATTTACGTCAACTCATCATTCATCATTAATGCACTGAAGAGAAGGGAAAATGCACGACAAAAATGTAAATAAAATAAAAAGTAAAGTTTAAAGAAATCAAGGACACAAACCAAAGAAGTGGCCATGGCTGGATTCTGTGCATTTTTAATACGGTACTTAAAGTAGTACCTGTTACTGTTGACTTCATTTTGATTGTTCACCTCTACTTGAGCAGCTAATGTGAAGCATTGCTCTTTTACTCATACACATCAGTTTAGGTCCATTAACCTTTTAGATGAATGTCAGATATAGATCACGTTAAAAATGTGAACAACTCAAAAATTGGGTATGATGAGAACATCAGGTTTGGACCACTTTGCCTGCTATGTGATCGCAGACCTTTAAGGCTTTGAGACTAGGCCTCAGAGTCTAGGAGTGAGAGCCAACAGTATGATGTGTTTTGAACGATATAATACAGAGAGACTTCTAGGCTGCATATTGGGTGTCTCCTAGAGTGTCCTATGGTGTTTAACAGAGCCTCTGCAGCATGCTGTCTATAGAGTGCTAAAAACAAACAAAAAAACTACTAGGCAATAAATGAGTAAACAAATAAACAATAATTCTCACTGATGGGTTTGACTATATATCTAGTCTAATACAGTACATTACTGTATGCATTATGCTACACTCGCTTCATGTGGATACAGGTAGTAGAGCAGTACTTGGAGTTGCAGTAACACTGCCTGACTTTTGTTTTTGCCTGGGACAAGAATGTTTTTTTTGTTCCAGACTGATAGGCCGACACTCAGTTACAAACATACACTCACACGCACAGAATGTTGTTTGTTCTGCTGTTCTTCTCTAATGTGCAGACTGTATAAACACACATGCCTGTCTGGCTAGATTAGTCTAAAGTTCATCTTATTTATTCCTGGATTGAGATTGAGTGTACATGCAGGCCAGAGAGACAGAGAGTGAGAGAGACAGAGAGATGGAGAGAGAGAGAGTGAGAGACAGGGAGTGAGGGAGAGAGTATGAGTAGATATTACAAGATGTGTCCCAAAAGTCACCTGTATTAAGTAGAGAGATAGTTTACATCTCAGAACCTCCTCTCTGTACTGTTGCATTTGAATTTTAGACCAATATGTTGAATCATTTTCTGCTTCTTCATCCAACATGTGAACACTTTAATGTTGCTTATTATTCCACTTATGCAAGACCTTCCTAAGCTTAATTCAGTCATTGAAAACTGAGAAATATTCAGAGGGGAAACTGAACCACATCAGTTCTTGTTGTCCCTCGCCACCCCCCCGATTGTTCCCCGCCCCCCACTTTGGTCTGTCCCAGTGGGCTGCAGCCCCTCTCCTCCTGCCTGTCGTTCACTCTCTCTCACTCTTTTCTGCCTGATATGAGGCCTCAGATTTTCACCTCAGCCCAAGCTGGCCGCACTCCCCTAGGGCCCAGAGAGCTCCAGGATACGGGATGTGGAAATAATGTGACTCAAGTACTTCCACCGTGCCTCCAGAAAATACGTTTCTGTGGATTGTTTATTTGAGGGGAAAGGAGGCCTCAGCCAAACATCCTGTGTTAAAAAAGACTGTCTGAGTTTTGTAGCACCAGGGCTGAGGGCCTCGCTCAATTGCCGCTTTGACAGCAGGGGGAGGCTGAGGAATGCTGAAGAGAAGGCCAGTGACCTGAATGCATTGCATTAGATAGTGATGTGTCAGATGATGTGTGTGTGTGTGTGCATGCATATGGTGTTATGTAGACACCCATTAGTGGACCCTTCCTGACTCGAGATTTGCATATAGAGTCTGTGATGGTGAGCATCCTGTGTAAACATGTTTTTGTGTCCTGTAAACACACACATACATACCAGCACATACCGTGCTGTCAGTGAGTTCGTGGGGCTCTTCTCAATTGTGTTCCTGTCCGGCGAGCTGGACTTCCTTTTCCTTTTTTCATAACAAATGCAAATGACAAACACACAGTTATCAGTCATTAGAGGACAGTTGTATTGGCTACATGCCTAACTGCACTATAATATAGTTCATCAGTTGTACGGTACGGTAACCTTGTTACAGCTAGGATACCAGGACTGTCTGTATAGCGTCATCTTAACTGCTGATTCTGTTTTGAGATTCAGTGTTTCCCAATTTTTGTCAATTCAGTAATAGCACTTGAAAGATGACAATATAATTTCCATTTTGTGGAACTGATACCACATATTTTTGTCCTTATGTTATTCTGATCCGCTCCATTGCAGCTTGTAGTGTATGTAGCCAGTTATACAATCTCATTGTTTTTATGTCACATTTTAACTTTTTATTAAAGATTCCTGTTTGATTTCTTTTTGTTCTTGTTTTTCTGATCATGGACACTGGTACTCTATTCCATTTACAAGGAACACAGGGCAGAACTGTAAGCATGCCCTGGATGAGAGACATAGTCCATCACCGGGCCAGCAGGGTTACATGTTGCAACGCTGCAGGATGATACCTCTTACTGGGCAATTGTGTCTGTATGTGACAATCAGCGCAGCCTGGAAGCACTGTGTGAACTTAAAACTGGCCTCCTGTGTTAATTTTAGATCACTGTACCATCCCACTGTAAAAAATAAATCACATTTTTTCGCTCACACCCTATCATGCTGTACTTACGAAATTCAATTCCATACACACTTAATCCAGTTCGGGACCCAGGGGGTTGGACATGGCTGGCAACACAGGCCATAAGGTAAGAACCAACTTTAGACAGAATGCCAATCCATTACCCTTAATCAGTAGTTTATGTTATCAATGCATTTGTAACCACAATGTGTTGGTCTTTCTGCCTGTGTGTTTTGTATCCATGTACTCGACTTGACCCCTTGATATGGGATTTGAATGAGATCTCTGGGATATCAGATTAAAATCTTTTGTTTGCTGTCCAGGTTGTTTGAGTGTTCTAAGTATTTCAAGATGCGAGGCATTTACAGCAAGAGCGACAAACGAAAGAGGAGGCGAAAGAGGGGAGAAGAAAGGCAAATTGTTTGGATCTTTATGTCAAGGCTGTTTTGCATACATTCATAACGGCATAGCATGGAAGTGCAATGTGTGTTGTCTTTAAGCCCATTTGCATCATTATTCACTTCAGTGTTTTTGAAGATCGCGGCTAGTCATGCCTCAAGTGTTATTGTGCCCAAACACAAAAGTCCAACTTTCATTTATCCAAGTCAAATAGCCTGGCCCATACGTGACTGACTGAACGTGGCTAATCTAGTGTGCTGTGTGGAAATAGGCTCTGAAATCAGTTATAAGTAAACAGAAACTGCTGCCACATGCTGTATTTATTTATCCTTCATGGCAACACTATCAGGAGCTAAGCTATGACTCTTGGCTATTGGCTCTTGGGGACAGTTTACATGCTGATTCCCCTTTTGGTGTGTCTGTTTTTTATATGCAGCCTTGAACTAAGAATTACATGAGCATCACATCCAGTATGACTAGTTTGACTTTGTATCAAAAGCAAACTTTCTCTGCACAGCTAATGAAGGTATCTCAGCATTCCCTACTACTCTCTGTTCAGACAGCTGTATACGTAGCTCAGAGCCTACATTTGAAAATGCAGCCATTTGCACAGGTTATCATTCTCACCAGGAGATTTCCTCTAACATGTAGCAATTCCACTGAGGTCATCTTCCGGTGTGCCATTTGAAAGCTGGTGCTATGCTTCTCCTCTCTATGCCTTATTGCTCCCTCCTCCACAACCCACTGTAGTACTCCATCCAATGGAGCCATTCATCCTGTCCAGGCCATGGGGTTAAGACAACAAATAAAGAGCCAGCCATGGCATTAAAAATGTATGGAATGTCCAACTGTTGGTTTTGCATTTTAGCCAGCCTCCTCTCAAGGCTTCAGAAACGCCAAACAATGGCCCATTTAGGCCGTGGGCACTCTAAAAGCACCCGGTCAGTCCATGCTAAAGGGATCGGATGGAAAGAGGTAGCAGTTGCAGATGAGGATAATGGATTTTCTTTACATTTTATTAGGCTTTTGTAACGTAGCAGCTAAAAATTGTTGTAGGATGACTAGTTTTTTTTGTTGTTATTAGTCTGAGTAGTCAGAGTAAATAAACTAAAATGAGGAGTTCTTGTCCACAATGTAGGAACAGGAAATGTATGAATGTAGTCAGGAACAGGAGAAATACTTTATTTAAATAGATGAATAAATAAATGATTTTGCTGTATGTTTTAAAGTCGACCGTGCATTGACAGTGTGTCTTCAACACAACTGAAAGTAGCACAGTGATAATATTAGCGCACACGGGCCTAGAACATTTAAGCACCCAGGGGAATTAGGGAGGGTGATAACCACGCTCGGGTACAGTAAAACGCAACCGGGCATAGTGTGAGTACAGATTTAGTGTCTTCACCTGTCTGCTTCTTTGCTTGGCTTGTGACTTGCTAACAAGAAATTTCAACCCAGTCACAGTATTTGCTACAGAGTAGAATTTTCTGCATGTTTTCTCTAATACTATCTTTTCCATCGCTTAGGCCAAGCAAAGATGATATAGACCCCCCACCCAGTCCTTGAAATGGGTTCTGCAATGAAAAACATGAAAGCAGAGCAGTTGTCAGCTTGACTCGTATTGGCACTGGTATAGTTTAATATTTTTCCAGAGCACCATTGGGGAGAGCTGTTTGCTTGGCTCATGAAAATGTGCAAACATTATTCATTCAAACAAAGACGGATCCAGCATCCATCAACAGAGGGAGAGCAGCTTTCCAGTTCTCAAAGCAGAGAGTCTAATCTCTGCTGAAATAACAGTTCAGCTGTACCCAATACATTCTGTGATCTACATAGCCTTAGACACTTCTTCATGACTGATCATTTTTTAAACAGAACAGACTCATCTTAAGTACAGTTGCTGAGCTTGATGGAAGGTTTCTATTTAGAAAGCAAAACCATTCAACTACCAGTATAATTCTGCAATAAAGTCAGAAAGAAACAGTGAAAGCCTTCTTGGGTCAGTTTCAATCATAATTTTCAGTATGGCCTTGCAGTGATCAAACAGAAGTAGCATTTGCTCACACACTCATCCATTGTACACTCTGATGTCATTAGTTGTATGACAAAACACACCACATGAACCCCACCATGTCCTGTTTTCATCAGTTGGCTGGATGTCTGAAAGAGCCCTTCTGAGCCACCACAGACCGACACATCGTCTTGAAGTCCAGAGCCTGGATATGCTCGCCAAATGTAATAACAGGGCTCAATAGAGAGTTTGTGCTGCCCTTCAGTGCCCCTTACTGATACATTGCTGAAGTCTTAAGTACACATGCTATTTACGGGAAGGAAAAAAAATCTGGTTATCTTGGCCGAAGTCAGTTATGTAATATATGTTTAAGAATGTAACTGTAGATTTTATACAGTATACTGGTATGCGGCATTTAACGGCTGACAGAACAGAACATTGACTAAAACGGCCATTGATAGGACATTACTATAGTCACATGGTATATTTATTCTTCTGTAATGTACATATAAAGGCAATATGTACAAGAAAACTGTATGTAAACAATATGTAAATGTGTCAGAGATCGTAAGAAACACGAGTGAAATTCTACCATCTGCACAGCATCATTAAAGCTACTGTGTCGTTAATTCATGGAAATTAAATAATAAATACAGAAGATCAGACAGATGAAACAGAAATTCAGTGTGGGTATGTGAACCAGTGTATTCAGAAAAGAATAGAAAGATATATAGGTATTCGAGAGGAAAAAACAGCTTGTTACAAATAAGTACCTTAAAGTCATCCACACAGGCACATGTAACATGAAAAAAGTCTCTAAACACATTTATATAAATATTTTCTTTTTAAGACCTCAGAAATTAAGATGAACAGATATTGGTCGGTTGGTCATTAAATGGCGTATGCGTGTATTGTTGGGTTATAATCACTTCCCCTGACTTCGTGTTCCTCAAGGTTCGGTTCTTGGGCCTATTCTGTTCATAATCCACCTGCCCCCTTTAGGTCATATCTTTCATAAATATAACGTCCAGTTTCATTGTTATGCAGACAACACCCAGCTCTACCTTTCGAGCAAACCTACTTCTACCCTTCCTCCCTCCTCCCTCTGTGATTGCTTACAGGAAGTCTTGGTGCTCCTCATTGGTTCAAAATCAGTCCTTGCAAAAGTGAACAGTTTTTCCATTCCTATTGACAACACTTTCGTTTCTCCTTCCCCTCAGGTAAAGAGTCTGGGTGTTATCCTCGATAGCAGAAATTGATTATTTTATGTACGGTGACCTTGAGAGTCTTGAAAGGTGCCTTATAAACAAAATGTATTATTATTATTATTATTGGTGGTAGTAGTATCATTTAAAAAAAATAATTTAATTCTATTTTGTTCAGTTCTAACACTAGTCTGGCCATCTACTGTGACTGATCAGAAATGCTGTCTGTCCCATTTTCACTACAAAACTACGTCATTGTTGTGATTGAAACTGAGCACTAGGATTGTGATTTACCGACTGTTCCCTTAAGCATGTGCAGTCCTGTGATCAATAATCAGGCACTCACCAGGCCAACTGTGTGTCCATCACTTCACAGACACACGGTATTCAAACAGATTTAGTCTTACTTGAAATCAGCTTTACTTTCACCTGAAAGCGTATCTACACTATTATGCTCAACTGTCAGAACCCATTTGCCTGCTAGCACGTAGGATGTGTTTTTGGACTCTACAGTGCATAGATGGATTACTATTCTTGCTAAGAGTTTCTCAGTGTACCCTGGCACAACCTGTAGAAGGAGTCTTGGAAGAGGGTTATGTGGAGTCTCTTTTTTGGCCCATCCCAGAATTTCATTCAAATGGTAACCAATGTTATGTTGGTTTCTCTTTACAACCAAAAGCGTTTTTATATGTTTTGTATTATTTTATTTTTGTAATTGTATTATAATTTTGGAACCCAGGTAGTCAGAACTTCTGTTTTCATCAGTAGGTTCTTTAGACGGAAGCCACACCATTCATCCATATGAATAAATCCTGCCTAATGTTATGTTGGGCTCCATCATGCCACCAATGCAGTGATCTATAAGGGCATGGGCTCCACCAGCCCACTGATAAAGTTCTGTGGTGTTTTGCCACAGATGCTCGATCAAACTGAGATATGTGGAATTAGGAGCGCAAGTCAACAGCTTGAACTGTTTGTCATGTTCTTCAGTGTATTTCTGGACAGTCCTTTCAGTGAAGCGAGGTGCATTTTCCTGCTGTAAGAGGCACACTTGTGTCAAAGTAACATCCGCAAGAATAACAGGACCCAAGGTTTCCCAGCATAACATTGTGCAGAACTTCACACTGAACTTATCTATACATGGCCATTTATGTTATTTACTTATTTATTTTCTAAAATATTTCTATTGGACTATGGTTGGTTCTGTTTTCGTCTCATCCCTTACCAAAATATGGCTGGTCCATGTGATGGGTAGGAATGTCCTTTTCGCAGAGCAGCAGCCTCCTCCTTGTAGCTATGCCATGCAAACCATTGTTGTTTAGTGTTCTCCTGTTTGTTGACTTGTGTACATTTAACATCGTTGAACTGGAACTGATGTTTTCAGTCCCACTGACTGAAAACACCTGACTCTAATTTCAGACTTCCTGCATATTTTTGACGCTCACAGATATGTAATATTGGATCATTGTTTTCAAATAGCTAATGACCATGTGATATATCTTAAAATATAGCACTATATATGTACACTATTCAAGCACTATATATTTAATAATGGTATTAAAAATTACATATAATACTGAAAATTCATAACTAACACAATTTACTACTGTAACACAGTAGAATGTAGTAGGCTTATCATGTTACTTGGACTAATGTACCTACTATTATTCTATTACTGTTACACTAATACTGCATAACTATTTCAGGTTTTCATGCTGTCACACCTCTGCATGGTATTCATTCAGACTCTCTCCAGAGAGGCCTACTTCGGTTGTTTCTGTGGGCTTAGATGCCTCATGTGTTGAAGTGTGAACACACAAGGTCTGCAGCATGCCACTTTATATGGCAAGGGCCAAATGCTGAACTTTGCATGTGGCTGAGGTGTGAAACTTATGGCCATATGACTGAGCATCCTGGTCAATCGTTAACACCAGAAAGCCTTTAGTGATGTTAAAGTCAGTCACATACACTGAGGATATTCCATATATTCATTTTAAAATATCTCCTAATTTTTGTGAGCATTATATATATTTTCGAGGATATTTCAAAATGCATATGATGAGGATCTCAATCTGATCCTGTCCTGTCATCGTTAGTGTGTTTTGACAGTCTTCGGTGAAAATACGCTATACTGAACAGTCAGTGTGTGGCACTTTAGTCCAGGTTCACATGCTCCTGTTCACCCCCATTATTATGTTACCTGCTACTCAGTCATGAGAACTAAATTAGCATTTCATTTGGGCAATAAAACAACTTTCTTTTACATTTCATTTGCTTTTCTGGTGATCTTGTGTAGTGAAATGAAATCCCAATTTTTAAGTGCTTGTGTGAGCGCATACATATATATACAAGACATGTGCTGACCAAGAGAACTGAGTGAGAAAGCATAGAGAGAAATGTGTATGTGGGAGCGTGGGTCGGTTAGTGTAGTCTGGCTGATAGAACAGTCATTGATGGCAGAGATAGTGCAGACGCCAGCTTAAATGTAGCCTGTTGGCAAGTTAGAAGTTGCACTGTAGTGATTTTTGTCTAAAAAAAATCAGGGCCATACCATGTCGGTAGTAGAGCAGGAGGGTTAAGAAAAGGCAAATACTGAAGGAAAGGGTGAAGCTTTTTCTACTCAAGTCTGCTCCCTGATGCACAGGAAAAAGTCGTCACAGTTCTGTAAGGAGTTGTGTTAAAATATGAATTCAGTCCACAGAACTGCACTTTTTTCTTTTAATCCCTCTGCTACTTATTCCATCTTACTACCTCCTTGTCTTTTATGTACACAAACACACTATGGATCTGTCTTCCCCTCTCCCTGTCAGCGCAGTGGTATAGTCTAATAGCACAAGAAGAATCTAATCCCTGGCACAGGATAAGAGACTCCGAGAAGTCCCCCAAGCTCTCTCTCTCTCTCTCTCTCTCTCTCTCTCTCTGTCTCTCTCTCTATCTCTTTCTTATGTGTCTCAGGATAAGTATCAGGACTGTGTCCTAAGCCACCTAAAAATGTATGTTAATGTACCCAAGATGCTTTTATATCTGATATGAGTCAGATTTCTCAAACCACTTCAGGATGTGGTTTGAGACACATTGTAGCTACATATAAGTGTGGAAAAAGATTAATTTGACTTCAAAACCCATCCAGTGCTTTATCATGTATCATGCCTGCACCCACAAATTGATCGTAAATCATTACCTCCACTTAAATCAAGTAAATTAACAAGGGCATGTAAAATCACAACATTTTATTCATCAGCTGTACTTTGCAAATAAAAAATAACTCAGTGGCCCAGTGTTATAAGCTGATTTACATGTTTTTCATCATTTTAGATATGGCATTTAGATGTCAATCTGATTGACAGGAGACACATTTGATCATTATGTGCAAGTTCATGTACATAAAACACAATCCAGATACAGCATTCATAATTAAAATACCTAGTGTATGTATAAGGTTAAACAAACCAGCAACTGCGCTCCCTCTCACTCTTGAGTTGAGGTGTAATTAGTTAATCTTTTTTATATAATTCCCTGGATTAGTGGGAAGCAAAGAGTGTGTGCAGTATGGGTCTGTAATTTGGTGGGAAGTGATGACAGGCTCTCACATCCCTGTTTCTGTTCTTCTGTCTCCTGTCGTCTTTCTATAAATGGGAATTTACCAGTGATTTACTGGGTAGGGGTTATGTGTGAATGCACCCCAGAGACAAAACACTGAGTACCTTGTAGTGGCAGTATACCAGGTCAAGACCTTGTACATCTGCCGTGTAATTACTGAGTCTGCTTTTGAGTGAACAAAACTGATACAATAATGGGTACAATCACTGTAAATATTGAAAGGGATGTGTTGCAGTGTTTAACATGTTAACCAAATTGGGCTTGATAAGTTGTAGTCTGTATGTCCGTAACATGTATGGGCATGTTAATAAACATAAAGGTGTTAGCAGACCATGAAAGGCTAAGTTATTTACCATTATTTCAGATTATTGTGCTGTGCTCAATACTTTAGTTTTTTTGCTATTTATACTGCCATTGCACCAAACATAATAATGTTGAAAGATTTGCCTATGATTAATTATTAGTCGTTTTAATTATTCATCAAATACATATCATATTATATAATGGGGGAAATGGTGAGACCGTATCAGACACAGGACTGCACAGAAAAATGACTAGCGTGATGGCATTGAACTTGAATCACTAAATGAGCTACTTCGTAATTACCCACATCCACATCAAGCTAATCTCAAATAGGACAGAACAAAATAGATTACTTCTCTGAATGCCGTGTGTAATGCATAATATTTAAAAAACACTTACAAATCTGTCTAACAAGCAGAAAAAAAGTAGATTATTAGTAGTAAATTCCACCAAAATCCTTTCAATGGAGGCTTGTTCTGCAGTACATTGTATATAACGGGTCGTTTATACAGTACATGAACGACTCACGTGTTATGGCTGCATGAGTGAATGACACAAAGCCAGGCCACTGCCAGTAAAATAAACCCAGTAATTACTCGGGTTTTCACTGTTAAAGAGGTTTATCTGTCTCTCGGTCTCACTGACTGGATGTTAGTTAACCCTGAGGCTGTTCCTTTCTTTTTTTCATCACTGCGTGGTGCATTTAAAAGTATTATGGGTTAATAAGAGGTGATTTCCACTGAAACTCTAAATACCTTTTTTTGTGTGTGTATTTAGTTGTTTCAGTCATAAATACATCCAGATTTGAATTAGTGAAGGGAGTTCAGTCCTACCTTTGCATTTTTCTTTTATGCCTTTATATATTTACTTGACTATATGAAAAGCCTCATTTAAACCAGCAGAAATAGAGTTAGAAAAAGTTAAAAGTTTGAAAATCTCTACTAAATATTATACATATACGATGGCTCACCTCTTTTTTAACACTTCGCTTAGTCTCACTCTGTTATAGTCACCCTAGTAAGGCAGTGCTCACCCCTATATAGCTTAACCATTTAAGTTTAACTTTACAGTTTGCCTTGCTATGTATCTCTATCTACCTATGTCCTATATAGCACTGCAGTTTCTACACTAATACGGCTTTACACAGTACTGTAATTGATCATACATGTTATCACATTGTCTACAGCAGTTTGCACTTCTTTGAAGTTGCACTAGATAAATAAGTCTGCT
The DNA here is from genome assembly GCA_034779995.1 of Parotocinclus haroldoi. Classification (NCBI taxonomy): domain Eukaryota; kingdom Metazoa; phylum Chordata; class Actinopteri; order Siluriformes; family Loricariidae; genus Parotocinclus; species Parotocinclus haroldoi. The sequence continues at coordinate 4,909 of JAUZST010004330.1, read as the reverse complement.
AAATGGCTAATAGATATAACTAACATATTACGTTGTGCCATTTGAGGCACAAAACATTGTTTTGTTCTATAATGTAGTTCTATAATTATTTTTATGAATGCATTCTGGGTATTTTGAAAGCGTCAGCAGGAACCTACTGTTCTCTAAACCTATGGCTCATGCATCCAGTTTGCCAAGTGACTTATAATGCAAAGGTGAACACCTTTAGAGCATGACTCATAGTCCAATTTATGAGATTATTGGGAATTACTCTACCAGAGGAGGTAACTTGGCCTAGCTTTGATACTCCTTATTCCATGGTGAGTAAATAAAGTAAGAGGAACAGCAGTACAGGTCTGTAGTGGTTTCCATGGAGCATGTTTCTTGCTAGAGAATTTTGCTCCTTGCCCTGAAAAGTACGGGATTGAGAAAAGAACCATGAATACATTTGTTTACACAAGTGATTGCACTGTAGTTCTAAGAGAGCATTGTGTGCGAGTTTAGGCACTCAAGAGAAACACCTTTGTGTGTGCGTTTTTGTGTGTGTATGTTCGTAGGCTAAAGGAAAAGGAAAAGTCTTCAAGGAAAAGGCATGCGTTCTCATCCATCTTTATTTTCTATAAAATGCACACTTTAAAGTCAGTCAGTACGTAATGCTGCTTTATTTTGGTCCAACACCCTGATCCACTGTTTGAGTGTAAAGCTCACTAACATCATTAAATCATTGTCATCAGGATATATGCTGGTAGTAAAACCATTTCCGTGAGTAAACTTTGATCTCAGGCTAATTGAGAGTTTCTCTGCTGCCAGTTGACAGTCTATGTCGTTGTGGAGACTTACACAGAGAGGAAACAGGTCTGTTAATATAATGGCGATAATAAAGGCTGCTACTTTCCTAATGGGTAAACTGAGCTGTTGGGAGGTGGCGGGGTTAAACAGATGCAAATTAGTATAATTGCTTCCAGCTTCCCCTCCTGTGCTGTGTGAGCATGGGTGTGTGTCTGTTATACTGTACTTACCAAAGTACCCAATCTGAATATACTGTGACTGTGACAAATGTTTTTTTTTTTCTTTTTTTCATTGCCACTAGCAGTGACATCAAGCATTTCTTGAAGTCAGCCAGAATAGGACCACATAATCTTACCCACCATTTTTTCATGGTCCTAATGCAACTTGGAGTGCACTAATGAGTGTGCAAGTGTGGAGAATATACGGGTCAGATTGCGGTTCTATCCTGGGCCGCCATCAGGGGAGAGACAGACAAGAGCTCTGCATCCTGCTATTATTTAGTGTAACGTTATAGTGTATGTGAGCCAGTGCCTAGCCAGTGGCAAGGCAGGAACAACCCTAGGCAAGGTGCCAATCCATCATAGGGTGCACACACACACACACACACACACACACACTAGGGGGAATCCAAAAACATTGTCTGACGTTCTCTGTAACTCTCACATACTTCAAGTGAACAGAACAATTATACACTCGCTCATTCTCACACGGCATTGGATTTTACCTCTTGTGTGCTTTATACATTGCCAAGCTAAACATTAAATCGATTAATGACCTTTGTTCTTCACACCTCAGTCTAAATGACTGGCTGTCTTTTTGTCTATCTGTACTTCTCTTCCTGTACCACATTTAGTTCAAAGATCAAAAGCCATATTTCTGGAACTGAGTTGGTCTAACATTGGAGCAACATTCCTATATCACATCTCTTTGAATTGAGTTTCGTGTTAAAGGTATACTCAGGCCCAGGACTTTCCCAAGCTAATCTTTTTCTCTGCCTGCTCTAAACAGTGATTTACCAAAGCATTTAATTTGTCAGTTTATCAAACACTAGGGAGCAGGTGTGTTACAGTATGTGTATTCGTACGAACAATCAGGTTACTGATGCTACAGGACGTTTCAAAAGCATGAGCCTCACCCAGAAACATTAAGCTGTTAGCAAGTTAGCAACACTACAGGCTAAGCTTAGCTCATGGTGACTGGAAGAAAAAAATGTGAAGCATACTGGAACTTGCACTACTGTCTGTTTGAAAGCATCAAGAAGCTTAAGCTTATGCTTTTGTAGCTTTTTGTTGCTTTTTGACTTGTGGTCTGAACCAAACCGTGACTTTTGTGTACTGTTACACTCCTAGCAAAAATACAGTCCAGTTAAACAAGGCTCTTAGCAACGGTTGGAAACCTATTTGTCAAAGGAGCAGCATAGATTTCTGTTCCAACCAAACAGCAACTACATTTGATACTTGTTTAAGTAGTTATCTCAGTAATCTCAGTCATCAAAGTTGTATCATGTGCAGCTTCTGCTTGGTTCTATTTGAAAATCATGAGGAACTGATAGGAGTAGCATGATGTCATAATAGCATTCTTCAAAAAGGTGTCACATAATTGTGCTGCGGGAATTTGCTAACCGTCAGGGTGACGTAATGCACAGGCAAGATTGGCTGTGTCACCAGGAGGGAAGGCTGCACAAGGGGTAAAACATGAGCCAAGCCATATAATGGTTAGATGGGACTAGTGTCCCACCCAGGGGGCACTTGCACCTGCGACCATTGAATTTTTTGGGCAATGAAAAAGTGATTAGATGGAAAATAATCTGCCCTTAGACATTAGATTTTAAGTGGGTAAACACTATTTATACAGAGATTACTGTATCTGATTCCACCTATGCCACGGACTGTGTAAAATGTGGTGATTAGGTTAGAAAGGCAAACGGATAACCTTTCAGCTGGAATGTGTGTTGGATGAAATGTGTAAACATCTTATAAATACGTAGTCGCGTTCAAAGCCTCTAAAATGATAGCAGGCTGAGGGTTGTAAACTCTGTGGAGGGGGAAGAAAAGATACCTTGCAGGCTATTGCAGGATCTCAGGAATTCACTAATGGTAACGTTGAGGGGCCAGTAAAGAAGGGCCATTTGTTAGTGTGTGTGTGTAACCACGCATCTTCTCCCACACACAATCATGTCTGGCCCATTTACCAACATATATCCATTATCCTCCCAGTGCAAAACGCACTGCATGGGATGCTGGTTTACATGAGTTTGCTTATGTGCATGTTTCATGTTGACAGTGTGTATCTGCAGCACTACACCTTAAAGGCTCTGGGTAATAGGCAGGCTGCTCATTAGGGCCCAAGAGTGTAACCAGTGAAAGGAATGAGGACACAGAACCCATTGGGGCCCATTAAATCCGCTCTGCCAATAGACTCTTTGAAGCAAAATAATGGCATCACTCTGTGTGTGAGTTAATGGGAGTTGATAGGGCGAAGCCTGGGGGGTCAGGGGGTCGCGAGCTTGGGCTAAGTTGTCAGGGAGCTGAATGCCATTCCCCTGGCCCACAGCAGGAATTTAAGGGGGAGTAAACCTCCATCCCCCATCCCTTCCCCTGCCACCTTCAGCCACTCGCTGGAATGTACAAAAAGAGGGGGCAAGAAAGAGGGAGAAAGGTGAGCTGTGAGGCGGGAACAGACCGGGTATGAGCTCATTCTTCTCTTCCTCGGCTGAGCAGGACACGAGAGGCACAAATGCACACACGCTTTGTGGAGTATCATGAAACATGGAAATATGCGTGTGTTTGTCAGTTGTCCATCCTCAGACATAAATGGTCATTTATAGTGATTTTCTGTTCTGCACCTTGCTCTCACTTGGTCTGTCTTATGTAGCCCTTTGCGCCTTCGATTAATGGCATTTTAGGATTAGTCATTTGTTTACACTGAAGAGAACTCATAATAACCTGCAAGTGACATATATTATAATTCTGGGGGATTTTTATTGAGTCTTATTTTTCTGATTTCCCTTTATTTTTTGTTATATTCGCCTTAGGTTTAAGAAAAGAAACGGCAAGGAACATTTTTATGGATAGTTTTCAGAATTTGCTGTTCAAGTAGTAGTAATCAAATCTGAAACTCGGTGCCCTCTAGAGGCAGTGCAAAAAAGTACAGAACTATAGTACATCTATCTGTTGGTCAGACACATTTAAAAACAGAATGCTTGGTAATTTTCTCATTCTACATTAACATTCAAGGGACTTTTATTGCTGTTCTTTCCAGTATGGAGGAAAGAAACCCAGCTCCCTTTTCATACAAGTATGAAATGTTATTTGTAATAATGGTTCATTTTTTTCTTTCTCAGATGCCAGCTTGTCACTGGATACCCCTAAGCAGAGTCACTGGTGCAGCGTGGCATACTGGGAGCACCGGACACGAGTGGGTCGCCTCTACCCGGTGTATGAGCCTTCGGTGAGCATCTTCTATGACCTACCTCAGGGCACGGGCCTCTGCCTGGGCCAGTTGGGGGGTGAGCGCCGTGGCGGCACCACCCAACGCACACGCAGCAAGATCGGCTATGGCCTGCTGCTCAGCAAGGAGCCTGATGGCGTTTGGGCCTACAACCGCAGCCAGCACCCTATTTTTGTGAACTCGCCAACGCTGGAGGCACCTGGTGGCCGTAGTCTGCTTGTACGCAAGGTCATGCCTGGCTACTCCATCAAAGTTTTTGACTACGAGCTTTCAGCTCGGTTGCTGCTGCGCCATGAGGCTGAGCCTGCACTACCGGATGGACCATATGACCCCAACAGTGTGCGCATTAGCTTCGCCAAAGGCTGGGGACCTTGCTACTCACGCCAGTTCATCACCTCCTGTCCGTGCTGGCTGGAAATCCTCCTCAATAACCACAGATAACACACATAGGTGATCTCAGACACACGGTTACAGACTCGGACCCAAGAGGTGCCCCAAAAGACTGGACAAAGCCCGCAAACAATCCCAAATATCGTCTACTTAGATTTAATATAAAGTTTTATATATTATATGAAATATATATTATACTTGTAAATACTGGAGTCATTTTTACAATGTAATTATTTATGTATGGTGCAATGTGTACATGGAAATGAAAAATGGAAATGCACTTTGGCTTTTTATTTTATAT
>JAUZST010004329.1:0-16393 GCA_034779995.1 Parotocinclus haroldoi | reverse complement strand
ATTCTGTGGTTTATAGGTATTTATATAGTATGTATGATTTAGTTTTTCAAAAGATAAAAAAATACAATTACAATACAATAGTTATATAAAAAAAAACAATACAAATAATACATGGCACACTATTGGCTGATGGATGGAAGGTGACTAAACAGAACACTGTGTTCTGTATCTTGGCTCAGTTACTTTGTGGGAAGGGTTTATAAAGCTCACACTCAAAATGTTTTGCTGTAGCCTACAGAAGCTGTATTTTAATTCTCCATAAAAATCCTGTATTTTCTGTCTGTATTTTTGTCTAATAAAGAGACTGAGAAAAAAATGATATATGATTAGTATACCTATCTAATCTACATAGTAGATATACATCAACGTTTCCAGAAAGCTACATGTTGATTTTTCACCAATTAGTGGAATAATTCAATGAGATCAGTCATAAAATATTATGCATGGAAAACAATAACAATATTGTTGGGCTGTTTTTGCAAGGCAGAAAGAATCGGATATCAGCCCATGAGGAAACATTATGCCATGCTGGCTGAGCATCAATTGTGTCAATGGTGGCTGCTCAGCTGTTTGTTCTACATATTGTCATAATATGACAGATTTGTATAGAGGTAGCATTTACCTCTATGACTTTCAGAGAGTAGATTGACAGCCAAATCTAGTAGAATGCTGGTGCTACTCTGCCTTAAATTTCATTCTCTGAGTGTTTTCATAGAATATGTGCACTTTAGTGTCTGGCAGGTATCCTCTTGACCATGGCACTATATGTTCAGTGCAACACTGCAGTCTTTTTACTTATATTTTTCAATAAAATAAGATGAGGCACACATGAATATGACTGGGTCATCTGATCTAAGCACTTGCCATGTTCTGCCCTGGGGTAAGATTCCTGCAACATTTCTCTGGCACGGTTAGTCACCCCACGGTGTAATTTATAATTCACAAGGTTTTGACTCTAAATTAATAGCATTCATTAGTTGTCTGTGACTGTTACCATTAACCTTCACATACACAGCAAAAAATATGGCCTTCCTCCTGTCACGAATCCCTTGCTGTCTGTGGTCTCAGTTGCTGTTCAAAAGGGATATGGTATGCGTCTAAAATAGTTTTACAGCGTTTAGCTCAGCTAAGGACTCCTGAATTGGCCACTCAAAAATTTACACTGTCAAGATTACATGGGCTTGTGTCATATGATTTACATATGGCAGCTGGCTTTTTTCTTTCTGCTGTATTCGAGGGGAGATACACTGGCGTGGTGGAAGTGGGGAGGGGAATTTAGTAAGACCTTGACCTGCCAAGTCCAGCATTACTGTTAATTCATCAACTCTACTCTTGTCATTTGTGTTTAAGCATTGCAATTTACCTTTGCATAGATAGTCTATTTGTCTCATAGTTCTTGAATCTGCTCTTAATATGAGGATTTCAACTTGCATTCCTTTCATTCACAATTGATTTGTTTAAGAAGAGATTTGACAGGCAGACATAAATTTGTGTTGGTTAATTTTTTCTGTAATTTGTCTGAATTAGAATGATTGGCTCTCATAGATTTAAATAAGTGATCATCTGTCTACAACTCTAAATTAGAAATAATTTGTACAGTATGAAAAATGCATATAAAAACACTATTTATTTTAAATACTATACTTTTATTTAATTGCACACCATATGAATTTGAGACATTTCATCTTCGCATCATTACATTTGTCAATATACATCCATGCCTTTCAGGCCTGCAACACATTACCCACAAAAGTGGGAAAGGGGGCAATTTAGAGCTAGTTATCAAGACAAATCAGATTTATTTCTATAACACTGTCTCAAATAAACATTCTGTAAGCATTGTCTCAAAGCAGCTTTATAATTTTAGATCATCGTCTAATATCTAAGGCCAGTACCAAAACCTAGGGTGACAGTGGAAAGGAAAAACTTCCTAAACATTATAAGGAAAAGCCCTTGGGAAAGTCCCTGACAGCAAATTCTTCCCAGTCAACAACAACCTGAGTGGAGCTAAGGAAACATTATGCCATGGAGGAAATAAGTGTAACATCTTACTGTGCGGGGCTGGAACTACATAAGCACAGAGAAGAAAAGAGAAAATGTAGTTAGCTATTGTTAAAAGTTAAAAGTCATTGTTAACAACCAATGATGCACTGTATAGCATGAAACTCCAGTAACATTAGCTAGAAAGCAAACTAGAATGTAACAATGCCAAGAGGGATGACAGGAGAAATCAGCAACCCACCTCCTCAGTAGTCAGCATACCTAAGTGATTGCACTTGGGGGGCAAGAAGGCAGCAACCCAACATCCCAGATCACCACAAAACTCTGACTATGAACCCCCAGCTCAGCCATTAGTTTAAAACAAGGATACACAACTCAAGATCAAGATTCCTGTCCCCCAGAACCAGCCCAATAGAAAGTCTTGCCAAAGGCCAAGGCATGACAAGGCAGGCATCCCAGAGATGAACCCAGATTCTGAATCCAGTAAGGAATTAAAAAATAAATAATAAACGGTGATGTTTCACGTTTTATTTTGTCCCAATCTTACTGCACCACAACTTAAGTTGCTTAACAGTATGAGGCCGTCATTGATTTTTTTGTGACTTTTTTTAAGCTAAAATTCAAGACAAATCCGATTTATTTATTGGGGATAGGTCAGAACTACATGCAGGCCAGACCTGTACCCTCCTCTTTGACAGCCATGCATTTGTGTCCAGCATTTGGTTTTGCATTGTCTTGTGGAAAAATGCATGAACATCTCTGGAAACGATGACATTTCGAAGGCAACATATGTTGATCCAAAATATCAGTATATTTGTGTGCATTAATGTTGCCAGAATAGAAGAGAAAATTGCATGTGCAAAGGGCAGTGACACAAAAGATTTAATTGACAGACCCTGTATTTTAGACTTGTTTCTGATACAAATCAGCGCATGTACATGTAGCTCTGTATTGTAGTGCTTGACAAAGGTTTACCAACGTAATTCCTTGCCCATTTAGGTATATCAGCTGGAGTAGGAGTGGCAGTTGTTTATGCAGTGCCATGAGGTTTTGTAGCTCATAGTTTTTTAGTTTAGGCTTCTGCCCTTCTGCCCTATATGCAGCAAAATTCCTCATGTACATCCCTAAGTGAAAATTTATAAATTGTGCACAATTAGCTATTTTCCCTCCCTGGTATCATGCGACTCATTAGTATTACAAGGTCTCAGTTGTGAATGGGGAGCAGGTGTGATAAATTTGCTGTTATCACTCTCACACTCTCCCATACTGGCTATGGCTATATAAAGACTGCCAACACCCTGAAAGTGAGCTGCAGCACGGTGGACAAGACCATACAGTGGTTTAACGGGTTGTCAGTGATCAGACCATACAACACACACTGTATCAAACTGGTCTGTATGGCTGTCATCCCAGAATGATGCCTCTTTTAAAGGTGACGCAGAAGAAAGCCCACAAACAGTTTGCTAAAGACAAGCAGACTTACTGGAGCCATGTCCTGTAGTCTGATAAGACCAAGATATATTTGGTTCAAATGGTGTAAAGGGTGTGTGTCAGCAACCAAGTGAGGAGTACAAAGACAAGTGTGTCTTGCCTACAGTCAAGCATGGCGGTTTGGGACTGTTCTTGTGAAATCCATGCTCAAGAGAGTTAGTTGCAGCGTTGGAAAATAATGGTGGCCACACAAAATAATGACAGTTTGGGCACATTTTGGCCATTTTCACTTAAAGTAAAATAAAGGTTACATGACAAACATGAAACAATGTGGGTTTATAGCCTTTGCAGTACTATTTTTTTAAGATTTGCATTTGCATGTGCTATACTGTCCCAACTTCTTCTGATTTCGTGTAATAAATACCTGCACTTTTGTATTAAGCCAGCTGGACTGTTGAGCGGTTCTCTGGGGGCAAGTTTATTGACAGCAATGACCAGGCAGATGCCAAATTAACGGGTATGTGAACAAGTGTGAAGGCAACATTTGATGTCCTACCATGACATCAACTTCATCCATAAATCCTGCAAATGCTTCAGCCTATTTTACATGCTGACCCTACACTCTCCTCCGCCCTGTGTTATTTATTTCTAGTGTGCCAGATGCTTCGGAATCCTGCAGAGGAATTATTCCATAGAGGTATGCATCTCTGCCAAAGACTAGCCTCTCATGCACTTTAAAGGATGAGTAGTGACTGAATGCTGCCAATAGGTCATTAGGGCACAGTAGGGCCTTTATCTCAGTTCACATGCGCTTTTTGAGAAGAACCAAGAACATAGCTCATCTAACAATGTGGTCAGCTTAATTCATTACTTGAAATGCTTGCAGTGTGGACTATTTTTAGCTAAAATTCAAGACAAATCCGATTTATTTATATAGCATTTTTTTACAATGGAGCATTGGCTCCAGCTTTACAATGTTATATTATCTTACAATCTCAAACTGAGCAAGAGTAGGGCAGCAGTAGCAAGTAAAAATAACTAAGAACTGGCCACAAAGACCTTGAGTATTTGGTAGTTTGGTAAGTGTGTGGGTGTGATACAGGACTATTATAAACTCAGTTCAAATGCTCAGATTTCAGACAGGGACACGTGTGCTTTCAGGTTGGGAGAACTAGAATCATATTTCTCTCTCCAAATATCAGTGGCCCTGACTACTAAGCTTACTGATAACTCTATATCATTATAGTTACTCACAAAAATAAATCTAGTGTAAATGAAGTCCGTTCCATGTATTGCATTTATTACCATTTATATCTTGTCATTGCCAATAACACAGCACACATTGTAAGGTTTGGAGCAGAGCAATACAGAACAGGGGATATAAGACAATCCCTCTTTACAGAATCTTTTCAGGTTGTCTATGGGCCTAGGTTCTCGTTTGTGCACTCTCATCTTGAGCTCACCCGACAGGTTTTCTGTGGTGTTCAGATCAGGAGAATGATATGGCAATGGCAGGAACTTGAGTTAGGAGAAAAATAAACTTGGGTCCTCATTAAGGCAAGTTTGTGACAGTTATAGTTGATGGGAACTACAGATATGGAAATATTTTATATGTTACAGCCATATAGACATCTAAAGGTCATCATACTTTTATTAAAATTTTTGTGCAACTTTGTCCTGTTATTTTTCCTATGTTGAATAACAATTAAATTATTTCTTACCTCATGTGTACATCACAGTCAAACAGTAAGTCATGAATTTCTTATGTTACATGTAATTTACTGATTTATTGTACAAATGACAACATAAACAATGATAAAAATAATAAGTGAGCATGCAAAATAAATAAATTACTTAATTAAGCACTTACCAGGGAGAAAAGCAGAGTCCATTATTATCCTTGTTGAGCAAAATATAAATCAAAACAGTCCTGATAAATAACCAAAGCAACGGTGTAAACAGATAGAGAATAAAAAAACTCACTAGGTGAAAACAGAGCTGGCCTCTTTTGTTGTTGCCTTTTTGATACTATGACTATAGTCAGGGTGCATCAGAGTATACTGAAGAAATACTGCCACATATACGTAGAAATAAGACAAATATTTGGGGCTCTATTAGGCTCTAATATTAAGTAGGTGCTGACATCTACTGACATCTTAAACAGTTTTGTGTAATGACTACATGTTAATTCTATAAATCTTGCTGTGATGCACTGTCCACTGCACAACAACCACAGCTGTCAAGGTCAGGGAAATGTCTGATGGTTTATCTGCTGCAGCTAAATGTAACCAGCAGATAGCAGCAACAGTTGCTTCTCTGGTGCACTTAGAGTTACATACAAACACATTTGTATTCTCATTGTTCTCCATCAAAAGAAACGGATGTTATGACTGTGAAGACCTATACGTGAAAGAATAGCCTAACATGAAAAATAATGAAAAGTATTTTACCAAGATTTAGTTAATAGTTTAAAGGTATATTAAATGCAGGATTTAAGATCAGTGTATCTAGTGTACCGTGCTGTGAGCTGTTGCATCTGGGTGTTAATGGTTAGGGCCCACATGTCCTGCTATAATTCAGAGCTCAAGTACAGTCCACAAACTCAATGGAATTAAGGTAAATCAGCTATATTTTGTCTTTAAGTGTATTGCCAATATAATTTGAGCAAAAATGATGCCGGTAAGAACTTCTGTACTTCAAGTACTCAATCCATGTACTCAAGCAGCTATACAGAAAGCATACATGTACATTATTTTAATTTAGATACATATCATATTTGCAGGACAAAATATGCAGGACCATTTCTGAATTGTTCAGTTATTTGTGGAGAAGGGTGCATGTGGAGCAGGATAATGGCCCTAAACACGCCTCACACATGTGCAACAACTACACTGCTCACAAAATTAGGGGATATTTCATTATGGGATCTTTCATTTTGGGGTATTCTCTAATTTTGTGAACAGTGTATATGAAGAAAACAGATCAAGGAGTGCTTGATCTTCACACTATCTTTACAATCACCTCACGTAAGCCCCATACAGCATGAAATGAAAGAGAAAGCCAAGCATTCAGTAATGTCACAGGATGAATATTGTGAAATCATGCTGAGTAATACCCTGTGCTCAAACAATGGAGCTTATCCCCTACATCGCCTTATAATGAACTGGTGTTACATTCATGCTACATGTCCTGTGTGAATCCCTGTAATGTCTGAATTAAGTGTACACTTTGAAAAGTAATTCTAAGGATATTCTAATAAAACTGAATGAATCAGTTTTAACTGTTTTAATCAACTGAATCAGTTATGTAACTGAACCTACATAAACTATACAAGGAATGCTGTGAATGCTAAAACCACATTTTAGCATGATTTTATTTTTGTTTCCTGTCTTACTATAGGTAGCTTTCATGACATTTTCCCCAAACTTTACTTTCACACAATTTACCAGTGAGTTTAATCTAGTTCGAATGAATCAGTCTAACCTAATTTGCTGAACTCATCTTAAAATGTATGTTAAAATTTAGCTTTATACGTACACTGAACATATTCACGGTAAATGTAGAAGGAATTATGAGTTTTAGAGTGGTCTAATCCTCTGGCCAATCACCGCCGGGACCTGGGTTTGAGTCCCGGAGATTACTTCATACTTACAGTATGCTGGGACGAAGGCACGAATGACTGTGTCTGAGGGTTGGGAGGCCAGTCATGGAATTATTACCCAACACTGCAGCATCGACCCATGCTGGCCCTGCGATGGAAGAGCATCCTTCCCAGATATGCATTCACCTGCACTTTGTGTTCTCAGAGGAGCAGTACCAGAGCTCATGTGACCTAAGTCACGAAGAAACACAAAAAAACCCAAAAATATTACAGTTAATTCAAATAAAACTGTAGTATTATGCTACACTGCTGACTTAGATATTTCAAAATTAATATGAAGAGGATCTCACAAGAACTGCTGGACAGTCTGATCCTGTTCATGTCTTATCGCTGTCAGTCTGTTTTGGCAGTCTTGGGTGACCAGACATATCAGATATAACACTTCCACTGCCACTTAAATCATAATCTTCTTCTCTCTCTCCCCGTATCTATCTTCTTCTCTGTTTTTCTCTTTAGCTGCTGGTCATGTTCATACTGTACATAATTCCTCTAGCGGTGTGTTGCTTACTATGCACATAGCTTGTAAAAATGCAAAGCCACAAAAGTGCCCCAAAAGTCATAAATGGAAAAAACCTAATAAAAATGTATGGTATGGTCATAAATATTCCTTGCAGTTGGAATACTTGACAGTATGTTCTGTTATTCCAGGCAGTGTCATCTGAATGCCCTTTGGTACAAAACAAATTACTCAAATGGTGATCATACAGTCAAACCTCATACTGGTCATGCCCTCGCTTCTTCAGCAGTCAGATGGCTCAATGGAGAGAGGCTCTGATCCAGAATGTCCCCTGTGTGACATCAAAAACAGCTCCATTAATTTACCTCTCAGATCTATAAAGCAGTGTGTGCTGAAGTGTTATTGTGCATTAACTAGCCCAATTGGATTAACATGATCAATGTTATCATTGTTGCTTTGCAATTAAGCATAGGTATTGATCACCGCTAGCGCATCAAATACAACTATAAATGACTGGGGTACACTATAAATTAAATAGACGTAGAATGGATAAATAAATGGTTAAAAATAGGACATTTCCAGGGTTATTTTTGCTTTCATTATTTATTTGTGTTTGTGGCCAAATCAGTAGGAGTTGAGTACAATTGAATATTAGGTTGAAGGGAATTTAGAAAATATTGTATGTATTTTAGTAAAGATAACAAAGAGTTTAATGTACATGAGTGACTCTTTTCTTGAACTTTGGAGAAATCAGGATGGTTAAATTATAGAATTTAAAAGCAAGGCAAAGAAAATATCATGTTATTATTCATTATAATAACTGAAATAAAGAGTCCAAATTAATCATAGTGTTTTAGAACGTTCGCTTTTGCTGTAATGTGCGTGTGTGTGTTCTTGTCGCTGTAACAATCACAAGCAGTGATGAATAGTGTTATATTTTTAAAGCTAATTAGCGTCTGAGCCAGAATCAGTGCTCATTAATCTTATGCACAGTAAATAACCAAAATTGACCAAATAACTGTGTTTGGCTAATGACGGTGGATGTTGTCTTTGTTTCTAATGGAGGCCATTAACCTCTCAATGACTAAATAATAGCATCTTAATTAATTTGTTTCAAAGGGAAAGTTTTTAGTGCAATTTAATTATATTAATGGTCAGCCACAAGGTACTCGGCAAGAGACAAGGTACACATATGTTTACTTACATACACATATTTAGCACTGTGTAATTTCCCTTATTAATGATCTTATATACATAAAACAGTTTTCCCATGCACAAAAGATTATTTCAATTAAGTCAAATTTACTGTTTCATAAGATTGTATTTTCACCATTACATTAAATGTTTCAATACAAGTTAATTATTATTATTTATGTCATATGTATATTCATAATAACATTAATAAAACAAAGCTATTAATGAATTTTTAGCAGGCCTGTTTAACTGCATGGATTTAAAAATATCCTGAAATCCTAATACTATTCCACCACCTGTGCATGAGTAATCTGAGAGGATTACAATAGACCTTTCTCTACTTAATGAAGTGTTTGGGGCAGGCTATACTTCTTGATGGGCAAGTTATGCCTGAGATAAGACTGGGGTAATCTGTTCTGACTCTTGTACTTGGTAATGACATGCACTGCATTATTCTGATCTAGCTGAAGCTTGTTTCTAGAGACTGCAGGGCAAGCCTTTCTACACAGAGCTTTATACTAACATGCCTGACCATCTGACAATTTAGGGATTAAAGGCTTCTCTTTTTTGCAGAACTTATAACTCTTAATTAACCTGTTGACTTCTGCTATTTTAACAATGTTTTGTCATAGTTTTTTGTATTTTATATTGAAGATTTTTATCTTGTAGGACATGGAACAGAGATATATTTTAAATGTAAAGTACAGTATTATTATTTATAATTAGTATGGTATTATAAATGTATTATTATTGTTATTTTAATATAATGTTTAAGAATGATAATATAAAGCATTAAGCCGACATTCATACAAAATGATTTAAAATCTACATGCATCATAAACCTTGCCAAGAATACAAGCCACTGAGTTACCATTATCTATAGCTTTCTATTAATGTTACATATGGGAATTTTTATTCATTTTCATATGTATAAATGCACCATGTATTAAAATAGTTTATGTAATTTTATAATACTATTTTAAGAGAAATTTTGGATTAGACTAGGATCTACAACAAATGCACAGACAAGAATAAAGACTTGCAACCCCAAATCAGAAAATGCATATAAAACACAGTGTTTCTTACATTTCCTTTGACTTTGTATTCATTGCAGACAGTATGAGCCTAATATATTTAATGTGTCTCTAGTCAACATCATTTCATTTGTTACCAAACATCCTTTCCTGCATCTCAGGCCTGTAACACTTTCAAAAAAAGTTGGGACAGGATAAAAAAATATATAATAATGAGTGAATAGTGTTTTAAAACAGGTGTTGTCAGCAAGTGATTGTCATCTTGATTAGGTGCAAAAGCAGCATCCAGGAAAGACTGAGTCTATATTGGGCGAAAACGTGTGAGCAAATAATTAAAATGTTTAAAACCATAGTACCTTAAATTAATTAGGAGGAATTTCAGTGCATAAAGCCCAATGGAGCAAGCTTAAGCTGAACATTAATGCAGAAAGGTACATTAAGATCTTAGATCTACTAAGAATAGCTGTTGAATGCGACTGTGATGTAAGATTCAGTGGTTTCTGAGAACTAGAATGGCTTCCTTTCTCTCAAACACTACTCTTAACCAGATAAGGGCACTGTAATGAAGTAAATTCTAGAGCAATCAGTGCTGAGCTGAACACTGCACTGAATCATTCATCTCCTTCTTCTTTCTCATGGCCTCTTTCCCCGGATGTGACTGCAGATTTTTTATTCTGCCCTGCAGATCTAAAGGAAGAGAACTTTGATTTTGTAATTATATTAGACCAGCAACAGGAAAAACCCCAGCTCTTGCCATAACAGTCAATATGGGAGATGAATTCAGATTTATAACTCTGACCAGAACTACAAAATCAATCAACTGATTGAATAATGGTATTATGGGCTACAAATTATGTTGGGTATGAGCCATGACGGGGGAGGATGGGACATTTGTGCTTCTTGCAGAGGCATCAATCCTTCATGTCACAAAGGGATATGTGTGACATTGAACCCATAGGATACACTCCTCCACTCCATTAGACAAGCAGTCAGCAGGCCAAAGAGTATATTGTGGTATACACTAATAAACACATTACATTGTTTCCTTACTTTGTTTTCTTACTGAGTCTTCGCATGCATTCATTTTTTATTTATTTTACAAAATTAAAGGTAAGCTTTATGAATGCATTACAAGTGGGTGTTGCTGAAATAGCAGAGCACAATAAGTAGAATGGCTGTCCATATAAACTTTTGTTTATATAGTAATAACAGTATATGATATAGTATGTAGATTATAGAGTAAATGGCTCTAAAATGTATTTTAACTCAATACTTAAATGTTTATTACAGTGTTCAGGAACCTGATAGCAACTGAGTAAGGTAAATAGTGAACATGTCATAAAACTTTCAAGGATCAGTGAGTAAATTCAAAATGATTCACCGCAGAATCAGTATATCTGCAGTATATCTTTCGAATAAATACAATGTGAAGAGAAAGGTATGATTCTGATAGCTATTTGTTTGTTCAAAGGCTGTCAGTGCTCCATTGTCAGATGACTCTGCTTTTGGATCACTGATTAGGTACATTTGATAAGCAGAGTGCTTACTGAAAAACATGATTCTCACAGAGTGTGAAGCACCAGACTATCACAAGTTATCTGTGCCAGTGGCCTGAGAGAGGAACACAGCAGCAGGCAGCATGCAACAATTTCAACATACCTGAGCCCCCAGCTATCAGTTTGTCAATACTGATTCTGTTCCCATCAAACAGTAGCCACTAGTGACTGAGAAATGTCAATAGTAGACAGTTCCCAAAACTCCCAAGGGCTAACGAGCGAGTTTAAAACAGCATGTTGTAAAGTAGAAGAGCTCAGATATAAAGATAAGGCTCCATAAATGTCATGCACCATGAGACAGAAAATATAATGGCACTAGAGAAAAGTAGAAAAAAAAACATAATGAACCAGATGTATTATAAGCACTACTGCTGATCATTAAAGATTCATATTCTAATCCATAAATGTTTATAAATGTCTTATTGTGCTGCAAGTATAGTCTATATTGCACCGACAATTGCGTGTGTAGGGGTTTGAGGAGGATTGACAGAAAAATAACCCTACTAAGATGAAGTTTCCTGTTAGCATTCCAGTCTAGCTAGCTGTATAGCTTTCAGAAGTTGAGAGACATTGCCCTTTCTGTTTTATCAGGAAATGGGTTATTAGACTATTGAAACAATTTGATGGCAGTGTTTGAACCTCTCTCTTGCACTCACTGCTGCACCAAATTGACTTCATAATTTCCACTCATTCTAAATAGCTCTCTCCGTTCTCTCTGTGCTTGTGTAGCTGACCCATTGATGGCCAGATGTTACAATGGAAATACAAGCTTATTTCAAACAGATAAAAACAAACACTCCAAGACATTTCCCTTTTATTTAATTTTCTTTCCAAATGCAAACAATTGCTATGCCTCCTTTATCTGCTTCCAAAAGAGTTTTGGAATTTGCTGCTGACCATATGAACTATTATAATAAAAATAAAGAGCATAGCTCCAGGTGGGCACATTAGTGGACCAATCTAGCTTGCACTGGCTACAGATTTCAAAATTAAGCCTGGGAATTGTTGTGTGGAATATCCTCTACTGTGAAAGAGTGATGCTGAAAGCATGGGCTCTAGAGATCTCCCATCGGAACAGGGGATTTTCAAGGGGCATAAATCAGAGAAAGAGGTGGATGTGTGAGTCATATGGGGAGAACATTCAGGGACTTAGCCAATGAATTACAGACTACAACAAGTTCTGTTTGTATAAAACAGTTCTCACAAAGATAGTGTGGTGTTTTATCAATAACAAACCATTTATCACTAAAGGCATGAAAGTATCTTTGAACAACATGAAGAGAACATCCAGGTCCAGTGACAAGGATGGGATCAAGCATGTTCAGGCAAAGCTGTAAAAAACACGTGACGTGGGATGATAAACATGTAATTTGATTCTGAGCATACTAGCATTATAATATTTGATGTAACATGAAGAGGACTAATTGTCTATTTGAAAAAAAATCAATAGCTTTCTAAAGGTTTTTATATCAGTTAAGAATTGATTCTGCTTATTTAATGACTATTTATCAATCTTCAGTCAGTTGATGAGTGGTAACAAGCGTAATTCCTGCTTTGTTGGAATGGAAACCTGCAGCCAAAGCTATCTCTATGGCTACCTACCCTTCATGCAAAATTTCTTACACAAATGTTCTAAAACAAACATCAAAAGTTTCCAAAACAATTTGCTATTTATGGTTTTGTGGCGAGTCAACTAGTCTTTAGAAATGAGATTCTCTTTAGCAAAGACTAACATAGTTTCAGGAATTGTAATCTCTAAAATAGTGACATACATATAGCTGACCCTCTTTCAATATGATAGTGAGCTATATAGTTAGCAACTTGCAACAAGATATCATCATTAGGAATAATTAAATTAAATAAATACGGTTGATGTTGACTTCAGCATGACAAATCTCTAAGATTATATCACATTATCCAGAATGAGATAGCCATGGGTGCAATCTTGTAGGCAAGTGGCTTAAAAGCTTACATTTACAACCTTTCTATTTAATAGAAAACTAGTTTTACATACTTAAATTATATTTTGCTTAGATTTGTTTCAACTGTATGAATACTAGTAGGATAGTTATCTGGATGTTAAGAATGATTACTAATATTATTTAGTATGATTACTATATGGTTAGTCAAATAGATTTAGATAGAACCAGATAAATACTCACTCTCTAAGAATTGTGACTGTTGGTTACATATATGTGCCAAGAAAGAGGAAAACAAGCGCAGGTGTCTTTTGAACGGATGCCTCGCTTTTATTCTTCTATATTTCTTGCACTCCTTAGCTGAGGCCAGGGCATGTACTGCCCTCTTTCTGGCTAGGTGCCTGGCACGCCTGGCAATAGTACATTTATCCTCCCTAATTAGGTTAGAAATTATTAATGGAAGACTGTGGAACAGGCCAAAGGGTCATTTGGAGTTTAATTCTATTCTCAGATAACATCATTTTGCCTGATGCGTTTGTTATTGCCGGAGTGCTAGATGTTTATAGGAAACAATATACTCAATAACACATTCAGACATCATATTTGAGAGGGCAGCTTGGGCCATTTGATAGTGGCTTTTGTAGAGTCACATACCATGGCTGATTCGGAAAGTCAGGTTTTCCTTAGTAAGATGATTTGAACAAATATATGTATGTATATATATATACACAATTCAATAAAAATTAGATTTAAGTGTTTTAATAAAACCTCTCATGATGATATACATACATGAAACCTTTGATCTTGTGGGGATAGAGACAATGCTGAATTTTATATAAATATCCCCTCATTTTTGTGAGCAGTGTATGAGTAAAAAGCCACAGGACACATCTTATGCTTGCATCGCAGACTTTTTGCAAAGGCTGCTGAAACCTTTGTTGAGGTTCCTTCATCGGTAGTGGCCTTCGGATGACCACTAGGTGGCTTGTCGTCCACAGTCTTGGTTTCGCCGAGTTTCATCTTCAGTTACCTTGACGAACAACAAATGTTTTGAACTTTCTGTGCTGATACATTTTGAACCACAAGACATAGTGCAAATCGATTAATTGTGACAATCAATATCTGAGACAAATCTGCTCTTTTTTGATATGCTACATGACCACCTTCTCATTGGAAAAACTGACCCTTGTCCTCTGAATTTAAATTGGCAGCCATGTTCCAGACATACAGTATCTCACAAAAGTGAGTACATCCCTGATATTTTCGTAACTAGTTTATTATTTCATCTTTTCACTGGACAACACTGAAGAAATTATACTTTGATACGATGTAAATGAGTCAGTCTACATCTTGTATAACAGTGTAAATTTGCTGTGCTCTCAAAATAACTCAACACAATCATTAAAGTCTGGCAACAAAAGTGAGTACACCTCTAAGTTAAAATTGTCACATTGTACCCACAGTGTCAATGTTTTGTGTGGCGACAAGTATTTTCAAAAGCCAACCTCTGGATATGACGCTGAGCATGTGCACTCAACTTCTTTATAAGAGATTACCAACACCCTGAAAGTGAACTGCAGCACGGTGGCCAAGACTATATAGCAGGTTCCAAGTGTAACCTGTCCTGATAAACTGCTGTATGGTCTTGGCCACCGTGCTGCAGCTCACTTTTAGGGTGTTGGCAATCTTTTTATAGCCTAGGCCATCTTCATGTAGAGCATCAATTCTTTTTTTCCAGATCCTCAGAGAGTTCCTTGCCATTGATATGTCAGTGAGAGTGAGAGTGGTAACTGCAAATTTAACACACCTGCTTTCCATTCACACCTGAGACCTTGTAACACTCACAAGTCACCTGATACAGGGGAGAGAAAACAACCAATTTGGCACAATTGTTTATTTAGGGGTGTAGTTTTGTGAGATACTATATTCTGTATACTATACTGCCCATTTTTTAAGTTTTCCGAACTACAAAGAGTGGAGAGGTCTGTAATTCTATCGTAGGTACAACTGTAAAAGACAATCCAGAAAATCACAATATATGATAAAAAAATATATTTAAATACTTACTTTGCATTTTATTGCATAAAACTTGAAACGATAGAAAAACAGAACTTGCAATTACAGAAGATTTTGGCCCACTCTATTCAGTTCTTTCAAGTTCTAGTGCTGTTGCTGAGCATCACTGAGGTTCAGCTCCCTCCAAAGATTTTCTATTGGGTTCTGGCTAGGCCACTCCAGGACCTTGAAATTATTCTTACAAAGCCATTCCTTGGTTGCGCTGGCTGTGTTTTTTGGGTCATTGTCATGCTGGAAGACCCAGCCACGACACATTTTCAGTGCTCTTACTAAGAGAAGAAGGTTGTTGGCCAAAATCTTGCAATACATGAACCCATCCATTCTCCCTTCAACACAGTGCAGTTGTCCTGTCCCCTTTGCAGAAAAGCCCTCCCAAATTACGATGTTTCCACCACCATGCTTCACAGTTGGAATGGTGTTTTGGGGTGTGCATGTTTCTTTTTCCCCCAAACACGGTTTAAGAAGAAGACCTTTTACAATACCTTCTTTGGATCATCCAGATGGTCACTGGTGAATGCCAAACAGGACTGGACATTTTCTGGAGTGAGCAGGGGACCTTGCGTGCCCTGCATGATTTTAATCCATAACAGAGTAGTGTGTTGCTAATGGTCATCTTTGACACTGTGGTCCCAGCTTTCTTCAGGTCTTTGACTAGGTCCTTCACCTGTAGATTCCTGACCTTTCTCATAATCATCCAAACCCCATGAGGTGAGATCTTGCATGGAGCCCCAGACCGAGGAAGATTGACTTGCATCTTTTGTTTCTTCCATTTTCTAATAATTGCACCAACATTTGTTGCCTTCTCCCTAAGCTGTTGCCCACTGTAATGTAGCTCATCCCAGCCTTGAGCAGGTCTACAATTTAGTCCCTGTTGTCCTTAGACAGATCTTTGATCTTGGGCATGTTGGAGAGGTTGGAGTGTGATTAAGTGTGTGGACAGGTGTCTTTTATACAAGTAACGTCCCCTTTTGCGAGCAGTATACATGTATGGTACACACACACACACACACACACACACACACACACACACACACACACACACACACACACACACACACACACAC